>JAKUCM010002971.1:0-170147 GCA_023374145.1 Lepidium sativum
TGTTTTAGAAGTTATATTATAAATAAAGTTTTATAGCCTAAGGTTTTATGACATAACATTTCAATTTTTATTTTATTTTATAAAGTTTTATAAGGTCTCTTATAAAATTTTATAAAGAAAGCGTTGTGATTAATAAAATATGGTGGAAATAAATTTCATATAAAATGTTATGAGAGTATTTTTGTCTTTTTCATTAGTGAATGTTTATATTTTACAAAAAGAAAATATTATATGGATATTTTTTTTGTATAATATATCCTAAATATTATGAATTAGTTAAAATAAGTCAAATATCTTAGTCCAAAATTAAATCTTATGTTTAAAGCGATAACATGACAAAATAATAATACAATTTTCTTATGACTCGAAATCACAACTTGAAGATTTGACTACAAAATCATAATACGATTCTAAATATTATTAAAAATTGTATGTCATAAATATCAACATTTGAACGCGATAAATTCCACCAAGCATTATCTACGTTTTATTTAAACTTTTTATTTTATTTTATTTAATTAATTAAAATTAAAATAAACTAATAATATCCCTAAATAATAAAAATAATAATACACCGAAATAATTATAATACTAATTAGTTATATAATCTTATTAAACAATAATTATTTTATAATTAGAATAAAAAATACAAATCTTATGTAATTTTGATTTTTTAATAATAAATTTGTTATAATATTACCTAGTTCAAAACAAACCACTATAATACGGTGTTAAAGTTAGTTTTATGTTTTTATTATATATAAATATCAAATGGCATGTAATTATTAAATAAAATATTGGGTCATTTGTATTATTATATCATCTGTATATTTATTACTGACACGCAATATCAAATAAACTATATTCTTGATTAGATAAACCATATTTTTTTATTAAATGATATGTTATCATCAAATAACATGTAATATCACCGACATCTTTATGCTCTAGCTAATAGTTACAAAATAAATCTGTGGCGATTACAAAGTTAGTATTTGGTAAATACAAAATAAGTCTTTGATAATTACAAATTAAGTAGGTGATAGCTGCAAAAAAAAGTTTGTGATAACTACAAAGTTAATATGTAAAACTACAAATAAGTATGTGGAACTAAAGTATGTAAAACTACAAAATAAAATAGAGCCAAATAAATATGTGGTACTAAGTTTGTAAAACTACAAAATGTGGAAATATAAAATAAATTAGTAAAACTATAAAATAAATAGGCACACCTAAAAAATTATTATAAAATTGAGATAATAATGATTTTAATCGAAATAAAACTTGATTAGGCCGGTAAAACACAAAATTTTAAAGAAATGATTATAGATATATCAAAGAAAACTTTTATATTTATGTTTTGAAAGTATATTTCAAATCTACTATATAACGTTTTATATAGACATATGACATTTAACCTAGTGGCATATGATAAGTTCACTAAAAATAAATATATTTGTATATTTTGGAATTGAATTTTGTTATCTAATGTATGTAAGAATTTAATTAATAGATCAATCAATTATGATCTAATATTAATAAAAGAAAATAATAGTTCTATTTATAGTATTAGGAGTGGGGTTCATCTTATACCAAAAACTTGACATATGGCAATGACTATTGATGTTGCCTAATCAACATGAACATCAAACGATGTCATAATTATCAACCAACACCGTAAAAAGTAGACTACACTGTGCCCATGAAAATTTAACGGCTTAATAACGCATTTAACAGTTGCTATTTACAGTCAACTAAAATTTTGGCTCGCAATTTAAAATTGAGATTGTTTATTTGATTATTTAGACATTTAATTTATATTTATCCCTAAGAAGTAGACGATATAATTGGTTTGTTCCTGATTTGATTAGACAATATGCTGTGAATTTAATTCTCATCATGTTATAATTGGAGAACTTGAGCTTCAAATATTATCGCTCGACGTTTGATCAATGGAAGATGTTCCAACACCTCTTATAGTTTGATATCACGTGTCTGGCTACGGCTTCTCCGGATACAAGCGTTGCTTTAAACATATTCGGAGCCATTCTAAAAAGGGTTTAAGATCACAACTAAGATTTGTTCCGTGAGAATCACTGCTCTGGGCTTTCTGCAAAGAGTTCTAACTTGTATACATAAGAAGATGTGAGTTCTATATTATCATTATTCTTATTATTGTGTAAATAATAACAACACAAGGGGTTACATATCTAGAGCTTGTGCAGGATAAGAGGAGCACCGTACTGTGGGTGAATGGTGATAACTGTGTAAGGAGCGTGAACATAAGAAGGAGAGAGCTCGAAGGAGAATCTCTGTAAAATCAATGCCATTGCCATCTTTGCCTCTAACAGGCAAAATTCTGGCCGATACATATCCTCGGTCCCCATGAAGAAGGGAAAGTTAGAGACTTGGCTTTTTGTTGCCTTTGAGATACCATCTTTAAATCTCTCAGGCTTGAACTCTGCTGCATCGTTTCCCCACAGCTGGGTGTCACGTTGGACAAGAAAAATAGGTAGACTGATTTGAACACCAACTGGTAGTGTCATGTCACCAAGCTTCATCTCTTTGTGAACAGTTCTGGTCAGCTGGGTTACTGCAGAATATAGCCTAAGGACCTCATGTAATATCATCGTCATCTGTGAGGGATCAAATCACTCAGTAAAATCATATAGAAAAACAGAAGTATTGAAGCCATCTGAAAAAAGGTTTTTGATTTGGTTTATACTTACAACTTTGAGTTGGTTCAGGCTGTCTATATATCGGGTTCTTTATCGCCAAAAACTTACTTCATTTCTTTTCGTGCGCATGCCTGCCAGTCTTGGTGTTGGCTTTACAAAATCATTGTCCAGACTAGAAGTACAGAAGTTGTCTCTTACCCAGCAAAATAGAACAACTTGCACTCTTCTATCACTTCCTCAATGCTCATTCCATTTCCTTTAGCTTCGCTCAGATTCGATTAGAGAAGTATACCGAGCAAATAATCTCTTGGTGCTTCCCCGACCCCTCTAGCACTCAACCTTTTGTTAATTAGTCCTCTCAGTATAACTTGGATTTCTCTAGAAGCTGCTTTCATTCTTCTATTATCCTTCGTAGGGAGATAACTACATGAGCAAAAGACAGAAACAATATGACACAGAGTGGTTCAAAATCTCTAAAATAGATTGCAGCATTACTCAAGCACTAGAAGACCTTATTTTATAACAAGAGAAGTTAAGGCTTTTTATTACCTATATCCAGGGATAAAAGCTTTCCGAAACGCTACAATGATGAGATTTACTACTTCTGCTTGGAGTTCAAATATCTTCTGCCCTTCTTTGTAGCTGTTACCAAAAGCAGTACGAGAGATAACATCTGCAGTCATGCTCACAAGCCAAGGAAAAAATCCATCTCACAGTGTTTGTATTGGGATTAGTACTAAGATTAAGATGGATAATATTGAGGTAGGAAATTTGTTTATTAAGTGGCAAATATGAGTTATTACAAGAACGACAAGACCAAAAATCTGATTACAGTTTCGAAAAGAGTCCTCTATTTTTAGGGTATGTTCCTCCTTTCATAGTTATTATTTTCATGATTGGCCGATGGGCCGACAAACAAAGTCCAAACCCAGATGGTCACAGACGAGACCCACTAAGCTCGAAGTGCGTTCAATGACGTGGCATCCAATGTCGGCGTGACCAGCTGTTATTGGTGGGGCCAATTCATAATCCATTATTCCCTGCCAGTGGATCCTAAGTGGGCCACGAGGGCCGCATACCCACCTCCAACAACAGCCCCCTAGTTCGGTGACGATGACGGAGTCGGCGAGCTTAAAAAATATCTCATTGGCTCGCGTGGATGTCACTACCACTTGTCATAATCTGGATGGCTGATACATGTGGATGATCTGACATGTCTGCCCAGCGGCTGCGCAGTTTCTAGGGTTTTGTGCCCATAACGACGTGACTTTTTGATTACCGCGCTCCGTTCTATAAATAAGGAAGTTAGGCTCCAATGACTTCTCATTTCTTCGCAAATTCCTTCAACCAGATATTCTCTCTCTTTTTTCTCTCTCTACTTGATTTCTTTCCTTTCCGTTCTTATCATCATGGTCTGAGGCGAGACTGGAAAATCTATGGCCGAGGTTTCGTATTCGCTGTCGTAAAGGGCGTCCTCGTCGTCAAGGGCGTCCTCATCGTCATCAGCGAGCTCGTCTGAGTTTAGTGGAGTGAGTGGGTCTGCTTTGTTAACTTAGGAGTCAAGAAACGAAGAAGACTTGTGAGACAAGCTAACTACCTTGTCAAGCAAGTAACCGTGGGTGTGAGAATGAGAGAAGAGAAGGAGCAGTTAGGATTGTACAATGGACTAAAGGAGACCGTTGGAAAAGCTGGAGTGCCTAGTCTCCACACATGACACGGGAGGGCGCGCCTGCCTCTGGATGAGCGAACCGCCTGCACCCTGCACTCCTCGGGCATAGTTGGCGACTTTCTCCTTCTTTCCTCTTATAAAATTAGTTGTATCCTAGTGTATTGACCCTATTAGATGTATATAGCCTATATATA
The DNA here is from genome assembly GCA_023374145.1 of Lepidium sativum. NCBI lineage: Eukaryota > Viridiplantae > Streptophyta > Magnoliopsida > Brassicales > Brassicaceae > Lepidium > Lepidium sativum. The sequence continues at coordinate 4,542 of JAKUCM010002971.1, forward strand.
TGTGTGTAATATGCTTAATAAAAATTAAGGAAGAAAGTTCTTCTTCTTCACCACATACTCTTCCATATACTCTCTTACTCGAAATCTCTCTTCCTCAGTCTTCCAAAAATTTCATGGTATCAGAGCATTAAGCTCTTGAGACCCTCTCTAATTCAGGTACTCAATATTCTCCACAAAACTCATTTAATCTTTTCTTGTAATTTTTTTTTTGAAAAATCACTATTTTCTCTCTCAAAATTACTTCGAAAATCTTCAATGGAAAACTCCAAGAACTTTGGTGTTCATGTGACACTCAAAGGAGTGAATTATGTGTTGTGGTCTAGGACTGTAAAATCTGTCTTGATTGGCCGAGGACTTTGGGACCATGTCGATGTGGGTGCTCCAATGAGGTCGGTACAACTTGAAGGAAAAGCCAAGGAAGGGAAGGAAAGCAAGGCGGTTGAGGCAACGGTGATAGATGAAGGAAAATGGTACCAAGATAACCAAGTGGTTCTCATCATCTTGCAAAGCTCAATCGATCCATCCATCCATGAATCTTACTCTTATTGTGAAAGTGCCAAACACCTTTGGGATACTCTTAAAAAGGTATATGGGAACTTGTCTAACCTCAGCCGGTTTTATGAGGTAAAGAAGGAATTAAGTGAGCTAAAACAAGAAGAAATGGAGTTCACTAAGTGGTTTGGGAAGTATCGATCACTTTGGGGTGAACTTGAGATTCTTAGACCTCCCACCGTGGATCCAATGGTGCTAAGTGAAAGAATGGAGCAAGACAAGGTCTTTGGACTCATGAAGAACATCAATTTAGTCTAAAATGATCGGAAAAACTCTCAATCTTGGAGGAAGTTTGCGGTTTCATCCAAAGGGAACAAGGAAACCGAGGCCTCCTTGGTGGAATGGGGGAAGTTATTATGGCCATTAAAGTGGCCTATCGACATGAGGAGAAAAAGGTATGGGTGTGTGATCATTGCAAGAAAAAGTGACACTCCAAGGATCGATGTTGGATCCTACACCCACACCTCAAGCAAAACCGTTGGGAGCAAAATAAAGGCAAAATGACCAATCTTGCACACAGGGAGGATGTGGGATCTAGGACTGAGGAAGGATCAACCAAACAAGCTATGGTGGTGGCCAAAGAAATGTCGGTAAATCACAAGGAATATGTGAAGAAATCCGACCATGCCGAGCTTATCAAATCCATCAATGCACTTAAGGATTCAGATAACTCCTCTTTTGTCTCAAAAATTACTACACCTATTATTGTTGATTCGGGAGCAACCCACATGATTAGTAATGAAACCTACTTAAGAACATTAAACCGACCAAATGTAGTGTAGAGATAGCTAATGGTACTAAATTTCCAATTAAGGGAATATGGAACTTACGACTATTTAATAAATACTCTAGTGCGTTTTATATGCCAAAATCCACATCCAATTTATTGAGTGTGAATAAGGCCGTGTGTGATTTGAAATGTAAGGCTATCTTTGATCCTAACAAAGTATATTTTCAGGATATTGAGATAAATCAAATCCTTGGAGAAGTAGCTGCCAAAAATGGATTGTATCTCCTAGATGAGTCTAAGAGCAATCCATATCTATCTTGTTTTTCTATTATTAATATTAGTGAAAATGCCATATGGCATGCTAAACTTGGACATCCCCATAGTCGAGCTTTAAAATTATTGCTGCCTAATGTGTTATTTAAGAATGATGAGTGTGAAGCATGTATTCTTGGTAAACATTACAAATCAGTTTTTCCCAAATCTTCTACCATTTACGAAAATTGTTTTGAATTAATACATTCTGATGTGTGGTCATCTCCATATGAGTCTAGAGAAAATTATAAATACTTTGTCACCTTCATTGATGAGAAATCTAAGTATACTTGGTTAACCTTATTACCTTCAAAAGATAGGGTGTTAGAAGCATTTACTACCTTCCAATTATATGTGACTAACCAATACAATGTCAAGATTAAAATCTTAAGGACAGATAATGGAGGCGAATATATGGGACACACATTCCAACAAAACCTCACAAAGCTCGGAATAATGCATCAAACGAGTTGCCTTTACACCCCACAACAAAATGGTGTAGTCGAACATAAAATCAACACTTAATGGAGGTTGCAAGAGCCATGATGTTTCATACAAATGTGCCAAGACGTTTTTGGAGTGATGCGGTCATAGCCGCATGTTATGTCATCAACCGGACCCCAACAAAAGTGCTCTGAGACCTTACTGATGTGTCTGCATTTTACCATATTTTATGACCATTATTTAGCATGTTTTGCATTCATACTTGTATTATTATCATTGTTTTAGGTTCTTTAGGCATAATTTGCATACTTAGTGTTGGGCATTGCATATATTGCATAAAAGGTATTTTTAGGCACTTTTTGGAGCTTATCATGGAGTATTTCGGACTACAAGAAGACCAATGAGGAATCGTCTGGCCTAAAGTTGAAGTTCAGGATGTGAACTAGAAGATTTGGCACTCGAGTTTTGACACTCGAGCATGACACTCGACCATCACTTGGTCGAGTGGATTTGCGGACCAGAACTAAGACTTTTGACGAGGTTGACTTCTTGGGCTTCTCTGCGAAAAAGGCCCATCAATACCTACTTGTGCAAGCCCAACAACTATTTTAGGCTTTTTCTATTTTCTTTTCTTAAGGAGATTTCCTTTTTACTTTTTAAAGGAATTTCCCATTTTTCTTTCTAGGGAATTTTCCCTTTTTCTCTTTAAGTATTTTTCCTTTTTCTTTATGATCTTTTAATCTATAAATTGTACTAGAATTTCCAGTTTTAATATACAATCTTTTCTAGCAAAATTTCGACATCTCTTTTACAAAGCAATTTACGATTTTTAGTTTTAAGTTTATACAATTGATTTTTGATTTTGAGTCTATGTTTCACTTCATGAATTCTGAGTAAGTTTGTCTAGGGTTCTTGAGGAAAGGGTGAGATTAGGGGAACACTTAGAGATTTCCAGATTTGCTTATGTTTGATTAAGGTCTTAGATCTCTTTAATTTAAGTGTTCTTAATGCTTGTTTCTTTCTGATCAATTGAAATTCGATCTCTTGGTGAATCCCCCCCGAGAGGCGTTTGGGGAATCACTTGAACATGCTTAAGTTAAGATAACATCTGCCTAGATCAAGAGATTGATTGTCTAGGGTGTTATTAGGCTTTGTAAGGTCCATACTTAAAGCCTCTTGAATTTCCAATCGTTGGGCGAGAGTCAAGTCAGGTTGTCTTTTAGGAGAGGTCCCATTGCGCGAGAGCGAATGTGATTACTTTGTGATTCCTTGCTTAGAGGTCATCTAAATAGGTTGATAAATAAGTCTGGAACCCCTAGGAATACCCTAATCATTGATCCTCAACCTCGAGAACCCCTTTTTCCTCTATTGAATTTCCGTGAATTTTAATACTCTGCTTTTAGGTTGAGATTTGGTGTTGCACTTCATTTCATTTTGCTGTTGCTTTATTTTTAATGCTCTGCTTTTACATTTCTATTTTCATGTCTCGTTTTTAGCACTCCGTTTTAGGATTTCGTTTTCACCTAGATTAGATCACCACTCACTAAATCGAATCTGGCTTAGATTAGGATAAGTAGATTACATCTTGATTGCTAGTTACTCTCCCAGTGGATTGACACAATACTGTACTACAATTGATTACATAAGATAGTTTGGTATTTGAAAAAACACCGTAAAAACGTCTTTATCAAATTGGCGCCGTTGCCAACTGGATCCTAGTTAGCTACAATTAGGAAAATCACTTTCCTGAGACTAAGTTCTACTACAATATTCTAATCTCGTTTCTCGTTTTTGTCTGCTTTCAGGTACACTCGATCAACAAGCTCGACCAACTAAGCTCGAGCTCCTTGATCTTTCTTCTGTTTCTAGGAAGCTCGATGAGAACCCAGAAACACTCGATCAGCACACTCGAGAAACACCTGCTCGAGTGTCATTTCAGACAACACAAACCACTTGCATGAATACCAGGTCCTGTGGTAGTGAAGATCTCATCCCATACTCTGACATAATAGACCGTTTGCCTCGTGAATACTTACGAGAACAACGGAACAGATTGAACGAAGAATACACGGATCAGATGAACATGGAAGAACAAGTACAAGCTACTGAACTAGGAAACCGTCCTAGGAGAGTTAGACACATTGGTGTCGGTGATGCTCCCAGTATTCACACTCAACGCCATGGAATTGTTCCACCATCCATCGCCAACAACAACTTTGAGATTAAAAGTGATATGATCTCCATGGTACAGAACAGTAAATTTCATGGTTTACCTTCTGAGGATCTGCTGGATCATCTTGATGAGTTTCATGGTTTACCAGTTTGACAAAGATAAATGGGGTTAGTGAGGATGCTCTGAAATTGCGACTGTTTCCTTTCTCTCTTGGAAACAAAGCACACCTATGGGAAAAACACTTGCCACAAGGGTCAATTGCATCTTGGGATGCCTGCAAACAAGCGTTTCTAGGCGAATTCTTTTCCAACTCCAGAACTGCGAAACTTCGCAATTCGACAGAACACAAGAAGTCGAAGGGATGGTTGTGCTAACACATGAGGTCAGTGCTATTATACAAAGGAAAGTTGTGCCTAAGAACCTTGATGATCCAGGAACGTTCACAATCCCATGTTCGCTGGGACCTCTCACATTCAAGAGTTGCTTGTGTGATTTAGGGGCATCGATCAGCCTGATGCCTCTAACAGTCGCAAAACGATTTGGGTTTGACAAGTACAAATCTTGTAAGATATCTTTGGTACTGGCTGACAGATCGGTTAGGATTCCACATGGAATTCTGGAAGACTTACGAGTTCGAGTCGGAGGAGTAGAAATCCCCACGGATTTCGTTGTTCTAGATATGGGAGAAGAACCAAAGGACCCCTTGCTATTTGGTAGGCCTTTCTTAGCCACTGCAGGAGGATGTCCAAGGACTCTCAAACTCATGCTCGGACCGAGTAAACACACTTCGGGTGGTTCTTGAGCGAATGGGAGCCTGCGCCCCATCAAAAGACAGAGGGTCGGAACTACCGCTCCCTTCGGAGCTCCCACTCCCTTCGGAGCTCCCACTCCCTTCGGAGCTCCCACTCCCTTCGGAGCTCCCACTCCCTTCGGAGCTCCCACTCCCTTTGGAGCTCCCGCTCTCTTCGGGGTGCCCCTCGGAACGTCCGCAGCTGGGCCAGCACTCCCACAGTGAAGTGCGCGAGACCTCAACAGAGCCGGTCACATCATGGCCCCTGCGCGCTTGACATCTCAGGCGGGACTTGCACACCCCGAAGGGGTCCCTGGACGTGAACGCCCTGAAGGGGCTCCTGGACACAAACTCCCTGATGAGGCACCAGCTGTGTTTCCGACACCCGATGACCAACATTTGAGTCGGGCTATTGTTGAGGTCCCGTTTGAACCATTGAGAAGAAGTCAAAGGATCCGGAGGGCAAAAGTACACTACAACAACAATGTGGTAGCTCACCTAATCCGACGCACATGCAATTTCTCTGAGGTGTCTCCGGAACATCATGCATTCATGACCACACTTGATCAACATTTTGCGGCTAAGTCCTATGAAGAAGCAAAGAACCATAAGGTATGGCGTGATGCCGTAAATGCCGAGCATGATGCGATGCAACGAAATTGCACTTGGGAGGAAGCTCTCCTTTCCCACAGCAAGAAAGCGGTATCATTTCGATGGTTATTCACCATCAAATTTCAGAGCAACGGTCAAATTGAAAGGCATAAGGCACGTTTTGTAGCACGTGTGTTCACCCAAACCTATGGAGAATATTATCATGACATGTTTGCCCTTGGTAGCCAAACTCCACACCGTACGTGTTATCCTTTCATTAGCTACTAACCTTGGTTGGGATTTGTGGCAAATGGATGTCAAGAATGCTTACCTCCAAGGAGAACTTGAAGACGAAGTCTACATGTACCCTCCACCGGGGTAGAGAATATCGTCACACCGGGAAATGTTCTCCGAATCGAAAAAGCCATATTTGGACTTAAACAATCCCTACGTGCTTGGTACCACAAATTGAACCTCACACTCCGGGATCAAGGATTCCAGAAATCTGAAGCCGGCCATACATTGTTCACACTTCAAGGTACGAATGGTATTGTGGTAATTTTAATATATGTTGATGATATCATCATAATCGGCGAAACCAATGATGGCATCCAAGGTATTAAGACTCACCTTAAATCGGTATTTGATATCAAAGATTTATGGCATATTAAATACTTTCTTAGGATAGAGGTATGTCGAAGCCTTGATGGCCTCTTCCTCTCTCAAAAAAAGTATGCCCTTCATCTCTTGCGTGAGTGTGATGTAGGTAACAAAGTGGCTAAAACACCATTTGATGAAGCCTCCAAAGTAACATGGAAGGGAGAGAATAGAGAACACTCTCGGTTTGAGGATGTACACCAATATCGGAAAATGGTGGGCAAAATTATCTACCTTACAATCACCCGCCCGGACCTATGCTATGCCGTCAACCAAGTAAGCCAACATATGCAATCCCCAACTATGATTCATTGGAAAATGGTGGAATTAATCCTTATGTACATCAAAAGAACTCTGGGACAAGGGATATGGATGGGAAGGAATGAAAACACTACCCTTTTTGGATATTGTGATGTGAATTGGCCTAGGGATAGGCAAGATCGCAAGTCCACAACTGGTTATTTCATGTTCCTTTGAGGCAACTTAATCACAGGGAAAAGGAAGAAACGAAAGGTGATATCATGCTCTAGTGCGGAAGCCGGATATAGGGTAATGAGAAAAGTTACAGATGAACTTATATGGCTAAAAGCATTACTCAAAGACTTAGGAGTTGACATCCAAGAACCGATCACAATACATTGTGACAACCAAGCAACCATACACATTCCATCAAATTTGGTGTTCCACGAATGAACAAAACACATTGAAGTGGATTCCCACAAAGTCCAAGAGAAAGTGGAACAAGGAGTCATCTTACCTTGCTACACCAAGAGTAGGATCAACTTGCAGACATATTCACTAAAGCTGCAAGCGTAAGAGTATGTGAATTCATCCACTCAAAACTTGAGCTCATCAACTTGCCCAAACCGTAACAATGAACCACACTTTTTTCCCTTAGATGGCTTTGTCCGAAAGGGTTTTCCTCTAAGTTTTTTAATGAGGTGGTTGATGTTCCTCATATTTTGTCGGTTTTGAGCTCATTATTACGGTTATGTTTGGAGAATTCATCTATGTTTTATTGAGATTTCAGGTAAAAATGTTCAGAGTTGGAATCATGCTTAAGGTGGACTTTGGAAAAGTTTGAAGCATTTTCTGGTATTTTCCGCGAGAGGAAGGATAGATCGATCAACACAAGGGTTGATCGATCATTGCTTTAACAGAGAATATGCACACGATCTGAAGAACAACTTGGCTTCTGAGAGATCGACTCATTATCCAACTATCGATCGATCGACACAAAGATCGATTGATCGATGCCCTTTGAAAAACCTAATTTCACGATTTTTCAGCTCTTGTTTTGGACCTATAAATACTATTTTCCTATTTTATTTTTAGAGGCGTCTTTGAGTTTTTAGAGAACGAATTTTGCAGAAGTTTAAGAGTTTGTAAGCTAGGAAGAAGTTCTCTTCACACTTGAGAAGAACTTCTTAATACCCTTTCTCTTTATTAATGCAATTTCAATTTTAGTTCATCATGATTTGCTTGATTCATTGTTATGTGTCTGAGTAGATCTTAGATCAGATTTAGGGATTCTAGGGTTTTAGAATTCACTGTTGGGGAACAAATAGAAATGAATAGATGATTCTCCTTCTAATACTTGAGTTTAATGCATATATTAGCCTGATCACCTAGTCGATGATTTTAGGTTGTTAACTTTCCAGAAGATTGTTAAGAACTAAAGCTAGATTAGAAGAGCAATTCCTTCACTACCAACGAGACTTGATGCTAGGTTGGGTTGTGGGTAATTGAACCTAATCGATAAAGCCTACTTGTAATCTAAAACCAACGAGAATTACGACCTTTAGTTTATTAATAGATGGGTGGATTCAACGAGAGTTGGTTTATATTTATTTATGTTCAAGCCGATAATATGCTCAGATTTGTTCCTTAATAGTTTCCCTAACAAGAATTCTAACTCCTGAATGAATACCCGACATCCGATTGCTTTAGTTATTTGATTACATTAGCGTTTAAGTTGTTAGTGTTTACTTCTCTTGTTTTGATTGATATAGCTTACGATTCGATAGAAGTCAAAAGTCTAATCTGGTTCTTTGAGGAATTCGACCCCTAAATACTATTACGTTTGATGTGCACTTGCAGTATGATACAGGGTTAAAACTTGTGTTATCAAGTTTTTGGCGCCGTTGCTGGGGAACCATCAGTTGCCTTTTGATTTTCTATTTACAGTTTCAAGTCTATATCGTTACTTACGTTTTTCTTTTTGTTCGTTTTTGTTCCTTTTCAGGTGTATGACCAGAAGTCAAGGTTCAGAAAATCTATTCAACTTGGATAATCAAGAGCTGGGGGGTTGAAAGAGAAAACCGAAGAGCTAGGAATATGAATCCTACAGATAATCAAGCACAGAATCCGTAGGATATGGACACAATGGTACAGTAGTTGCAGAGAGAGTTGGCTGAGATAGGTGACATGGACACTGCACCCAAATCGCTCAGCTATTCGACCTACTGTGATTGAGAGGAATGATAATGAGATCAAACCTCGACATACTGGGTTCGTTAAGCAGTATGTCTTCAATGGACTTCTAAGCGAGAATCCTAGGGATCACATAGAGAATTTCGAAGACATATGTGGCACCACAAGCTCTAATGGTGTACCTGCTGATTATGTGAAGTGTAAGCTTTCCCATCATTCACTCTCAGACAGAGTTTCTAGGTGGTTACGTTCATTACCTCCAGGATCACTCACACATGGGCTCAGGTTCGAGCAGTGTTTCTTGATCAGTTCTCTACTAAGTCCAAGACTGCAGCTCTCAGGAGCAAGATTTCATCGTTTCAGCAACAATATGGTGAATCTCTGAATGAAGCATGAGAACGTTTCAAGGAGTATCAGCGAGATTGTCCACACCATGGGTACTCAGATGAGCAGCTTCTCAACACTTTCTATAGTGGAATCGAGTGGGAGTACAAGAATTACCTGAATGCTGCCAGCAATGGAGACTTTATGACCAACACTAGGGATGAAGCATTCACTCTGACTGATAACCCGGCTGCAAGTTCTGGTAGTCATTGTTCAGAATATGATCGAACTAGGAAGGTAAACAGTGTGGAGATTCAAAGGATTGATGACATTGCTGAAAAGTTGGATATCCTGATCCGAGCAAATCAGGGTAATTAGAGGAGTGTGAATCAAGTTGAGGACAACAGAGAAGTGGCTCAGGTTCAAGATGATTCAGCTGGTTCTGAAGACCAAAGGGAGGTCGATTATGTTAACTGGCAGAATAGGGAACATAACCCAAATTATTTTTCCTACAGGAGCACTAACGTCGAGAACCCTCGAGATGTTACTTTTCCAGCACCCACACTGCCTCAAGGATCACCTTTTCAGGGAAAGCCATGTTGGGAATGTCCTGCAATCATTTGTACTTAATCGTATGGTCGGTTTTAACATCGAGATTAGACAAAGTCATATGGTACTAAGGGTTGTAATGGCTTGCTAGAGTCCACTCATAATTCGTGAGTTGAGATACTCACGGCTAGTACTATATGATCCTATTGGGTCACACACCTAAGCAAATGGAGACAATTCAATAGGGAATGATCATTGTAGGGATGATTCATGACTTAAGAATAATAATACATGGTTTCGGATTAGAACATGTGTTTTGGACCATTCCTAAATTAATCCTAATTCAACTAGGAATTAATTAGGTGTTTTGGGCTGGGCCTAAATTTATCCTAATTCAACTAGGAATTAATTAGGTGTTTTGGGCTGGGCCTAAATTAATCCTAGTTCAACTAGGAATTAATTAGGTTAACTTAAACTCCCTATATATATTGATATAGGGCACGAGTTTGAGTAGAGGAGAAACCCTAGTCGCTCATTGCACAAGTCGAAACCCTAAGAGAATTTCACATAAAGTTCTAGCAGACTTCTCTCCTACTTGCGTGCGTGTGGACTATCAATAAATGTGCTACACTTGGAGCACTTGCTGATCTTATACATGATCGTATCTCCGCTACACTAACCAAACTTCAGGTATAATCGAGTCCTCTATTTATCATATTCAATTAAGTTAATACAAGACCTAGGGCTTAGGGTTTTGCTAGATTAGTCAATTGATAATTGTCGAATTTGCTTAAAAACCTAACAGTGGTATCAGAGCCAGGTTGTATTCGTATTGAAATATGATGTTTTCATGCTTGATTGATTGATTGAAAGTTTTTTTTAATTGAATTAGAATCACATGATTAGGGTTTTGATGAAATAGAAAATCAGAGCTGTTTGTATTATTGCCGAAATCGAATATCAGAGCCATGTTTTATTCTTATTGAAATCTGATGTTTTCATGCTTGATTGATTGATTGAAAATTTGTATTAATTGAATTTGAATCACATGATTAGGGTTTTGATGAAATCGAAAATCAGAGATGTTTGTATATTGCCGAAATTGAAAGTCAAAGAAGGTTGTAATCTTATTGAAATCTGATGTTTTCATACTTGATTGAATGATTAAAAGTTTGTTTTAACTAAATTAAAATTGCATGATTAGGGTTTTGTTGAAATCAAAAATCAAAGCTTGTTGTAATCTTATTGAAATCTGATGTTTTCATGCTTGATTGATTGATTAAAAAAAATTTAATCGAATTAAAATTGCATGATTAGGGTTTCATTGAAATCGAAAATTTGGGTTTATGTTTTCAAGGTTTTGATGTGATAAACTGAAGTAAAATATATAACCTAATTTAAAATAGCCTTGAATGATGCGATTTAATAAGATTAGACCGAATCTGGTTTTCTCGCAATCAGTTTAAAAATTATACCAAGTTGGAGAAGAACCAGCAGGTGCCAACCGGCACAGGGTCATGATTAAAAAAAAAATTCATAAAAATTTTTTTAATGCCTTTGATTTGATTTCTTTGAGTTTTAAAATCCCCTTTTAACCCTCTTGAGTGCATATATGATATACCTTCAAGTTAAAGTTTAGTTCCTCAAACAAATATCAAGAAATTGATGTCTTTCCAATTCACGTCAACTGTCAAGACTCGTTTCATCGTATGGTGGGCTAGCTCGGGTTAGGTACCTACTTTGACGTGGGTGAGGCAGATGGTAACTGTTACCATATGACTATGAGATTGGTTTACTTGACTCAGCTATCAAGACCGTCTTGAGCTTTGAGACATCAAAGTGATTTTGGCATAGGAGATGTCAAATCACGATCGAGAGTTATATATGTGATATAACTAGCAAATATGTTGCTTACCTAAATAACTAAGTCATGGGCGATGAGCTCAGCTGACTCAGATTTTTCCTGAAATATGGATCTCGGGATCATTGTATTCAATCGAGGAACTATTGATTGAACACAATGTGAGTTTTCTTAAATATGTTAAGATTTCTCAACACTTAAACCATCATAACTAAAACTCCTTACCTCTCTTAATTTCAGCTATGACGAACAACAACAACAACAACCACAACTCATTCTCCATTTGATCTGTCCTTGAGAAGGACAAGTTGAATGGGAAGAATTTCCTAAGTTGGTACTGTAACCTGAGAATTGTTCTTAAGCAGGAGAATAAAGACTATGTTTTGGAACAAGTCTTGCCTCCTAGACCAGCTGCCAATGCCACTGTTGCAGCTAGGAATGCTTATCCCAAGCATTCCAATGATGTGATAGATGTGCAATGCTTGATGCTTGCGACCATGACCTCGGAACTGCAGGTGCAGTACGAGAATGTGGTGTCGCCCATCGATATCGTGACTGGCCTGAAGGGAATGTTTCAGGAACAGGCACGACATGAGATATACCAAACGGTGAAATCTCTCATCAAATGCAAACTATCGAAGGATGGTTCGGTGAGTAGTCATGTCATGAAAATGATGGGTTATATTGATAACCTGGCTAAACTAGACTGTCCCCTTAACCAAAAGTTGGCTACAGACATCATACTTCAGTCACTGCCATCTTGTTATCATCAGTTTGTATTGAACTACAATATGAACAGTATGACGAAGATATTGACTGACCTGCATGGAATGCTTAAGATAGCAGAGCCGAATGTCAAGAAGGGCGACCCGCCTGTACTCTTAGTGCAAGGGGGTAAATCGTTTAAGAAACATGGGAAGGACAAGGGTAAGGGAAAGGCTAAAGTTGACCCGGTTGTGAACCAGGAGCCGGCCACATCTATACCCATAACCAGACTCGGCCCATCTAAAACAGACGTTTGCAATTAGTGTAACGAGCAATGGCATTGGAAAAGAAACTGCACGAAATATTTAGAAGATTACAAGAAGATGAAGAAGCAGTATGAAGCTCTTTCATGTATTTTTGTTGTCGAAGTAAATGTTGCTTCAACAAGTTCTACTTCATTGGTACTTGATACCGGATGTGGTGCTCATATTTGTACTAATATGCAGGGCCTAAGCAACAGTAGAAGCTTGGAGAAGGGGCAAGTGGACTTACGTGTAGGAAATGGAGCAAGAGTTGATGCATTAGCCGTAGGAACATATAATTTGTCTCTTTCATCTGGTTTAGTTTTGGTTTTAGAAAATTGCTACTATGTACATGCTCTAAGCAGAAACATTGTTTCTATTTTGGTTTTGGATAATGAAGGTTTTTTTTATTTTCGATTAAAAACAAATGTTATTCTTTTACTCGAGATGACTTATTTTATGGCAGCGCCCCATTATCGAATGGTTAATATATTCTTGACCAATTTACACCTATATATAACATTAACATCAAACGCTTCAAAGTAAATGATTCGAACCCGAGTTTTCTTTGGCATTGTCGTTTAGGGCATATAAGTGAGAAACGCATCCAAAAACTTCATCATGATGGGCTTTTGGACTCATTTGATTATGAATCATTTGAGAAATGTGTGTCTTGTTTATTGGGCAAAATGACAAACGCGCCCTTCAACAAAGTCAATGATAGGGCCAGAAACTTATTGGGCCTTATACATGCCGATGTATGCGGTCCGATGAGCCTAAGTGCCATAGGAAATTTCAACTACTTCATTACATTTACTGATTACTTCAGTAGATACGGTTATGTCTATTTAATGAGACACAAATCAGAATCTTTTGAAAAGTTCAAAGAGTTCCAAAATGAAGTACATAATCAACTTGGCAAGAGTATTAAGGCTCTTCAATCTGATCGAGGAGGTGAATACTTAAGTCAAGAGTTCAGCGACCATTTGAGGGATTGTGGAATTATTTCGCAACTCACTCCTCCCGGAACACCACAATGGAATGGTGTGTCTGAGAGGAGGAATTGAACATTACTTGACATGGTTCGATCAATGATGAGTCACACTGATCTTCCTTATCCTTTTGGGGATATGCTCTAGAAAATTATGCGTTTACGCTGAATAGAGTGCCATCAAAATCAGTGGCAAAGACACCATATGAGATGTGGACGGGAAAAATTCCCAATCTGTCTTTCCTGAAGATTTGGGGATGCGAGGTTTATGTGAAATGATTAATATCCGATAAACTTGCACCGAAATCAGATAAATGCTTCTTCGTTGGTTATCCGAAGGAAACCAAGGTGTACTATTTCTACAACCGAATCGAGAACAAAGTGTTTGTTGCTCGACATGGTGTTTTTCTTGAGAGAGAGTATCTTTCTAAGAAAAATAGTGGGAGTAAAGTACAACTCGAAGAAATTCGAGAGCTACAGGAAGCTGCTCAATCCGCACAGGAAGAGCAACGGTTAGACTCGCAAGATGTCATCGAATCAACACCTGTAGAGCGTGAAATTTACAGATCCGGTACAATCCGTCATGAATCCGAGAGATTTCTGGGATTCCTAGTGAATGAAGGACAAGATTTGTTTATCGTTGACAACGATGAACCTGCAAACTTCAAAGAAGCAATGATGGGCTCTAACTCCGAAAAGTGGTTAAAGGCCAAATAATCCGAAATGGGATCCATGTCAGAAAACCAAGTTTGGTCGTTGGTTGATTTACCTCATGCTGCGAAAGCAATCGAGTGTAAATGGGTTTTCAAGAAGAAAATTGATGTGGATGGTAACATACAGATTTATAAATTTAGACTGGTAGCTAAGGGTTTCAAACAAGTCCACGGTGTTGACTATGATGAAACCTATTCTCTAGTAGCTATGCTTAAGTCTATTTGGATTCTCCTAGCGACTGCTGCTCATTATGATTATGAGATTTGGCAGATGGATGTCAAAACCGCGTTCCTGAATGGTATTCTAAAAGAGGATGTGTATATGATACAACCTGAGGGTTTTGTTGATCCTAAAACTTCTGGGAAAGTGTGCAAACTTCACAAATCCATTTATGGATTGAAGCAAGCATCACAGAGTTGGAATCTTTGTTTCGATGAAGCAGTCAAAGAATTTGGCTTCATCAGGAACGAAGAAGAATGATGCGTATACAAGAAGTTTAGTGGAAGCGCAGTTGCGTTTCTTGTGTTGTACGTGGATGATATCTTACTTATCGGAAATGACATTCTGTTGCTGAAGCCTGTTAAGGCTTGGCTCGGAAAATGTTTCTCGATGAAGGATATGAGGGAAGCCGCCTATATTCTTGGAATTGGGATCTATTGAGATAGACCTAAAAGGCTGATCGGATTGTGTCAAGACACTTACATAGATAAGGTCTTGAGCAGATTCAGTATGCATGATTCCAAGAAGAGCTTCTTACCAATGTCTCATGGCATGGTTCTAAGCAAGATGGGGTGTCCCAAGACACCTGCTGAGCGAGAACGCATGAGTAGGATTTCCTATTCTTCTGCAATAGGATCCATCATGTACACTATGATTTGTACTCGTCCATATGTTGCTTGTACATTAAGTATGACAAGCATGTACCAATCAAATCCAGGTGAGACACACTAGACTGCCGTCAAGAACATCCTGAAATATTTGAGGAATACTAAGGATATATTCTTGGTATATGGAGGAAGTGAGGAGTTGGTTATTAGTGGATTCATGGATGCAAGCTTTCAGACGGATAAGGATGATTCCCGGTCTCAGTCCGGTTACGTCTTCTGTCTGAATGTCGGTGCAGTTAGTTGGAAGAGTTCCAAGTAAAACATCGTAGCTGACTCCACTACTGAAGCTGAATACATCGCTGCTTCTGAAGCTGCTAAGGAAGCTGTTTGGATAAAGAAGTTCACCTCTGAACTTGGTGTGAGTCCGAGTATTGATGAGCCGGTGGCGCTGTATTGTGACAACAATGGAGCCATTGCACAGGCAAAGGAGCCCATATCACACCAGAGATCCAAGCATATAGAGAGGAGATATCATCTGATCAGAGATATTGTTGAAAGAGGAGACGTGAAGATCAACCGAGTATAAAGCGAAGAGAACGTCGCTGATCCTTTGACGAAAGTACTTTCACGGACTAAGCATGAATATCATGCCAATGGCATAGGCCTTATGTATCTTAAGATATAATCTTAGTTCCAGTGGGAGTTATAATAGTTTTATGTTATGAT
The DNA here is from genome assembly GCA_023374145.1 of Lepidium sativum. Lineage (NCBI taxonomy): Eukaryota > Viridiplantae > Streptophyta > Magnoliopsida > Brassicales > Brassicaceae > Lepidium > Lepidium sativum. The sequence goes on from JAKUCM010002971.1 coordinate 20,223, forward strand.
GTAAACATACTTTGGTTATGTTTAATGAAATTATTTCATTTCTATTTAATACTTGTATTAAATTTTTATCCCAAAATAATCATGACATTCTTATAGGTCATCAAGTTGAGGACTTGATCATGAAACCCTATAGGCGTAAAAATGCATGAATTATTTCATTCCCTAGTTAATGGTTATTAAAGTGGGATACTAATAACGAGATAGACTAGTATGTGAGGTGACTGATGATTAAGTTTCATGGAGTCATTGATAATAAGTATCAAGTCAATCACATAGATGTGTGTCAAATGAACAAAGCATCGGAAATGACCCGCTATGAGAACTCAGCGAGATTGTATAATGAGTGTCATAAGAGATTCTCATATGACTATAGGGCATAGTCTTGCACATGAATTGGTATGTTTTGAAAATTTCAAACGCCAACCATAACTGGTGGTTATAAAGGAATTTGTTGGGTAGATCATGAAATGTGAGAAAGGAACAAAGGATGGAACAAGATGGAATTTGTCCCTCCTATATACGGGAGAAATATATCTCTAGGCCTTTCGAAAGATTTGATACTGTAAAATGCATGGCCGTGCTCAAACAAGGTGATAGACGCTTGTTTGCTCTATCAGTACAAATTCAAGTTAAATGAACATTGATCAAGCTCATTAAAATAAGGATGACACGAACTCTTGCCTTAGAGCAGATAGAGATATGTAGACAAAGGGATTTTTGGGAATATATGATTTTAGTACAAGTGGGAATTTCTGGGAATTTCCTTGAATCATTTGTCCTTACTCATATGGTCGGTTCTAACATCGAGATTATACAAAGTATATGGTACTAGGGTTTGTAATGGCTTGCTAGAGTCCACTTATAATCTGTGAGTTGAGATACTCGCTGCTAGTACTATATGATCCTATTGGGTCACACACCTAAGCAAATGGAAACAATTCAATAGGGAATGATCATTGTAGGAAGGATTCATGACTTGAGCATAATAATACATGGTTTCGGATCAGAACATGTGTTTTGGGCCAAGCCTAAATTAATCCTAATTCAACTAGGAATTAATTCGATGTTTTGGGTTGGGCCTAAATTAATCCTAATTCAACTAGGAATTAATTAGGTGTTTTGGGTTGGGCCTAAATTAATCCTAGTTCAACTAAGAATTAATTAGGTTGACTTAAACTCCCTATATATATTGATATAGGGCACGAGTTTGAGTAGAGGAGAAACCCTAGTCGCTCATTGCACAAGTCGAAACCCTAAGAGAATTGCACACAAAGTTCTAGCAGACTTCTCTCCTACTTGCGTGCGTGTAGACTATCAATAGAGGTGCTACACTTGGAGCACTTGCTGATCTTATACCTGATCTTATCTCCGCTGCACTAACCAAACTCAGGTATAATCGGGTCCTTCTATTTATCATATTCAATTAAGTTAATACAAGACATAGGGCTTAGGGTTTTGCTAGATTAGTCAATTGATAATTGTCGAATTTGCTTAAAAACCTAACAAGCCATTCATCCAGAATTTGGGTCAGAGATGGAGTAATTAAAAGCCGTTTGTTCTTAATGTAGGAGGAAGTAACTAGCAAAAGCCGTATAAGCCTTATGTACCACCGCCGATGCAGCAACAACCTCCAGCAACAACTTCAGGAAAGTCAAACGAAGAGATTAAGGCCTTGATTCAGCAACTTGGTTTTGAGCAACAAAAGACTACCAAGGAGCTTAATGCTAAGATGGAAAACATCTACAATGACCTGAATGGGAAGTTTGACTCAGTTTCTATGCATATCAAGAAGCTAGACACCCAAGTTGCTCAGACTGCTGAAGCTATTAGACGTCCACAAGGAGCTTAACCTGGGGAGGTTGAGAAAAATCCCAAGGAATCTTGCAATGTGGTAAATTCTGAAGTAGGGAGTTCAGTTGAGAGTAAGTACAACCCTCCTGTTCCATACCCTAAGGAGCTTGTGAAGATAGAAGATCAAGGAGAGTTCACTGTACCTTGCCGGTTTGGACAGCTAGTTTTCAGCGATGCCTTGTGTGATTCTGGAGCTAGTATGAATGTGATCTCTTTGGAGACTATGCAGAAACTCGGTATTGAGCTAATGCAGGAGCATCACTCATCGATTTCTTTTGGAGATGCATCTTCTAAGGTACCTAGAGGAAGACTTGTTGACTTCACTCTTCTGGTTGAGAATTGCAAGATCCCTACAGACTTTACGGTTGTTGAAATAGCAAGAGAAGGAGTTGTTTCGATCTTATTGGGATGGCCATTCCTCAACAAGGCTGGGGCTAAGTTAAACTTCCTAGGTAAGAAAGTCGTGTTGCAGAACGTGGACAAGGATGTTTCATATCCTATTCGAGCTTCATTGAGTCGTTTCTGTGGGATGATTCGAGATGATGGAGGAAAGCAAGTGAGCACTGAATCATTTACTCAGGTTGCAGTATATGATGAAGAAGACAGTGACTGTGATGAGGAGAATGAGTTCTTCCGTGAACATGAGAGGGACTCAACTGATCATCAAGACACTTGTATCCTTTATCGTCTTGACAAATTTTGCAACTATAATGTTAAAGGTTTTGTTATCAAGGTTTTTGCAGGTAGTCCTAGCTTTGATACTTCTGGAGTCTACACGGTTAAGGAGATATGCCGCAATGGAACTGTTGCATTGTTGGATGCTTCAGGAAGGACAATCCACAAGAAAGATAAACAGTTGAAGAAGTTCATCATTGAGGAGATTAGTGTCCAATGAGTGAGCAAACCTCACTTAAGTGGTTCTGCCATCTGAATGGCACCTGAGTCAAGCTAATGACTGTAAAAGAGCGCTGAGTGGGAAGCAACCCACTATTAACTAGTTTGTTTTTCGTTTTTCTTTTTAGTTTGACTTCGTTTTTGTTTTTGCGTTTTTGTTCAAAGTAGGAAGCTGTCGAAAGCAATAATCGATCGATCCACACAAAAATCAATCGATCAACACACATAGTAGGTTTACGCACGATCCAATGCACGACCGAGCACCCAGAGATCGATCGAGCAAGAAGACTACACGATCTAGAGCCCGACCAAACAAGCATAGCCCGACTAATCGAGCAAAAAAGCCGCACGATCCAGAGCACGACATAAAAAGGCTGGATCGATCGGGCAAGAAAAACTACACAATCCAAAGCACAACATGAAAATGATAGATCTATCGAGTCATTTAAGAAGAGTTTACGCATGATCCATTGCCTGACTTAGAAGGTAAGAATCGATCATTATATGTTTGTGAGAGCACAGATCGATCGATCGACATAAGGATCGATCGATCCGAAACCCAGGTTCGTCTTCTTAAACGCGCACGTGATACAACGAGTTTTAACCCTATATCCTACTGCAAGTGCACAACAAAGGAAATAATATTTAGGGATCGAATCCACGGAGAACCAAGTTACACTATCGATTTCTACCGAGTTGCAAGCTATATCAATCAAATAGGAGAAGTGAATTCTAACAACTTAGATGTGAATGTAATCAATTAGTTAAAGCAATCAGATGTCAGGTATTCATTCGGGAATTAGAATTCATGTCGGGGAAACTATTCAGAAAGTACTCTAATCTTATTCTCGTCTTGAACATGAATAAAGGCAAACCAACGCTTGTTGAATCTACCCCTCTATCAATAACCTAAAGGTCCTAACTCTCGTTGGTTTCAAATTACAAATAGGCTTTATCGTTTGGGTTCAATTACCCATAATCCAACCTAGCATCACCTCTCGTTGGTAGTGAAGGAATTGCTCTTCTGATCTAGTTTTGGCTCTTAACAATCTTCTGGAAAGTTAACAACCTAAAATCATTGACTAGGTGATCATGCTAATCTATGCATTAGTTTCGAGTATTAGAAGGAGAATCGTCTACTAATCAATCCTATTTGTTCCCGAACAATGAATTCTAAAACCCTAGAACCCCTAAATCCGATTTAAGATCTACTCAGACATAGAACGATGAATAAAGCAAATCATGATGAACTGAAATTGAGATTGCATAAAGAAATAATAAAGAGGATTTTGAAATTCTTCTAAGGTGTGAAGAGATCTTCTTTCTAGCTAAAAAAAAAAAAAAAAAAAAAAAAAAAAAAAAAAAAAAAAAAAAAAAAAAAAAAAAAAAAAAAAAAAAAAAAAAAAAAAAAAAAAAGAGAGAGAGAGAGATACAAAATCGCAAAATTAGGTTTCTGTGAAAGACTGTGATCGATCGAGCACCCATTGCTCGATCGATCTCCAGGATAATGAGCCGATCTTCTCAGATACTAGGTTGTTCTTCAGATCGTGCGCATCATCCTTCGAGATCAATGATTGATCGATCATTGGTTGATCGATCGGTCATTCCTTTCGTGGAGAATGTCGAAAAAATGCTTCAAACCCCTCCAATGTTCCACCTTCAAACATGATTCCAACTCCGAACGTTTTTGACCTGAAATCTCAATAAAACTTAGACAAATTTCCCAGATATAACTGTAATAATGAGCTCAAAACAGACAAAATATGAGTAACATCAGCAGGACAGTTACAATTCGCAAAATCTCTATTCTGAAAATTTTCAAAACTCGATTTCTCTCTTGTTTTTCATCTCTTTTTGACGATTCAAAATCCAAATCTGCTTATAATTTCATCATTTATCTGATTATGTGGTTCATTACTTAGATTAGCAAAGGAATGTCCTCTAAATTCAAATTTTTTGTCCGATTTTGGAGGTTGAATTGGGAAAAAGGGGAACTTACTTGTTGATTTTCATCGATTAACTGATGCATGTGCCTCATTCTTACATGAATTCGACCCCCTCTTTCTGTTTGGATCATTGAATTTCCATTACAGATTGTTTGTTAGGTTGAAGGAGAATTTCTAGAGGAATTTCGAAATTTTTAGGCTTGATTTTGATGATTGTAGTTGGATTGATGCATTGCTGGATGTTAATCTTGTTTAATTGAAAAAGCAATCAGAGCACTGATCATTTGTATGCCTAGGATATCGAACTCTTGTGAATTTTCTTGATCACAAACTCACTTTTTTGGTTATGGCTCTGTTCTTTCATTGTAGATGGTTCGGACATTAACTTCTGCACCTAGGAAACCCACTAAGAAGGTCCGAGTATCTTCGAATCTTCAGGGCGTTCAGTCGTCGCAACAGCACGACAATGCACTTAGACAAGGACAGCTTGGTGAGTGTTTGCCTTGGCCGAGACTAGAGCAAACATACTTTGTCGATAATGTGGCAAGCAGGAATACTCCTTCTTTTGTCAGAACTACGGCAGCGTATAAGGACAGAAAGGAAGGAGAAGATTGGAAGAGCTTTCATGGAAGCTTTTATGACCAATTCCTGACCTACACATTGATCCCAACGCAGTTCATGTGCCGTGAGACATTGCATCGGATGCGGATTCTCGAAGATGTTACTCAACTGCTGGATAATCTTGGTCTGACCAAGTTCTGTTTTGATGCTTATCCACTGTATCCGGAGGTTTTCAGGCAGTTCTTAGCGACGTGCGATCTTCATATGTGCGCTGATCCTCACAGTCATGTGTATGCTCAGTACCTCACGTACCTATATAGAGGAGCTCTCTATACGATCACCATTGAGGAGTTATCCAAGCTTTACGGTTTTAATGAGTATGCAGTTGGCCAGAAACCATCAAAGAACTCTCCTCCAAAGAATGCACTGTGTTCAAAGCTTACTCATATCAGGAATCCTGCTATTATTATAGTCGCTAAGCACATCGGGTCGACCATTCTGGCTAAGGAAGAGTCAGAAAATGTAACCAAATCTCAGCTGGAGTAATTGCACGAGGTTATCTCTCCTTTGTTACCTGATCTTTACCAAGATCCTTCTTATGCTACAAGTCCTCCTTTGAACATCAACTGGGGATATCTATTTGCCAGTGAGCTGATCAAGTTCAGATGCAGAGGTGACCCGAGGAAGGGAGTGGTTAAGCCGATTGGTAGTCTCCTGACGCCGATTTTCATGTTTCATGGGTTAGATCTCGGGCAGACAGAGGTTGTGCAGATGATCGATTTGATCGATACAGCTTCCTTGCCCAGATTTGGGTACTTTTTGGAGAAGAAGCAGTGGACTTTCTTCGGTGACACGCCCCAGATGATGTATGTCACCCTTCCAGCTCCTCACATCAGTTCGGTTAGCTGCAGAGAGAACGTGGAGTTCCGGCCAGATTTGGCGCATCCGGAGATCTCCGGCAAGCTCAAGGAGAAGGAAGCCGCACCACGTGCCCGATCTAGGAGAGCTCGAGTTCCACTTCTACTCAGTTCAAACTTCCAGCTCCAGCTACTCAACCTTCCAGGTTTCTGCTTCATGAGTTTCCTGAGGAGGAACTCGGATTACCTCATTACTCGCAAGACTTCATGGATCAACATTTCAGAGAGTGGCAAGTCGAGAATGAGAGGAGGAAGAGATTGATTCAGCGAACTATCTCGGATGCTTTGAGGAGGATCCCAACTTCTTTTTGTATGAGTGCACCTACAGCTGATGGTGATGAGAATGATCGGCCAATGGATTATTACTTTCCTCGCCGTTGCAGAGCACCAGGCGACCGCGACAGTGAGAGCCCTGAGTAGCTTTTTGGCTACTTCCTACATTTTTTCAATTTATTTTCATTTTCTTTTAGACTATTTCTTTTTGCTTTCTATTGTTTCTTATGCGCTTTTATGTCTTCTTCTTGATTTATTTTTACACTGGTACGGTGTAAAGTAAGTCTGGGGGAGAACACTTATTTATCTGTTTTGTTTCTTTTGCATTCTCGATTTTTCAGACTATTTCTTTCATTTATTTCTGCATTTTGAGCTTTTGAGACTGACACTAGACTACTTGATTTTCGATTTTCTCAGCATTATCCTGGACTTAGTATCGCTTGATTTCCATTTGTCAGGAATAGATCAGAGTATTGGAAAACCTAGAGACAAAGCAACACTCAGTTTCAGAGCACATTCATCTCAACTTTCAGGGGATTTCATGCTTATTACACACCTAGAGACAAAGCAACTTTCAGTTTCAGAGCACATTCATCCTCTCGTCAATGGAATTGGTAATACATCAGGTATGTTCCTTCTCTTTACTCAATGAAAGATGTTCCTTGTAAGTTTGGTTTTGTTGCTCTCTTCATCATTTTCAGGCACTTTAACCCAAAAATTATGATGGTCGATATAAGTTTTTGCACATAATTAGCCTAGGGTAAAATTTTCCCAATGATGCTGCGAGTTTTTAAGTGAATTTGATGTTTCTGAGGATACATCCAATGACGTAATCTTTTTCACTTTACTAACTAGCTTACTGAAGGAAACTCCAATGAAGTAACTTACTGGGAAGAATTGGTTTTATGAAAAGAGAGAGATGGAATCATATTGAAGGTAGTCTAGAGAGTAGAAGTTGGAACTTTTCGCCTCTTAGAGATGGTCTCGATTTTGATGAGTCATATTCTTGTGATCACTTTGGACTTAATGTGCTGGATCTGGAGAGAGTCATTTGTCTGATGAGATGTGATCTTCCTACAGTCTTTCTTTCCTTACTTGAGGACAAGTAAGAAGCTAAGTCTGGGGGAATTGACGTTCCCCATATTTTGTCGGTTTTGAGCTCATTATTACGGTTATATTTGGAGAATTCTTCTGTGTTTTATTGAGATTTCAGGTCAAAAACGTTCAGAGTTGGAATCATGCTTGAAGGTTTGGAGAAGTTTAAAGCATAATCTAGTATTTTCCACGAGAGGAAGGATCGATAGATCAACACAAGGGTCAATCGATCAGTGCTTTGACAGAGAATATGCGCACGATCTGAAGAATGACTCTGCTTCTCAGAGATCGACTCATTATCCAACGATCGATCGATCGACACAAGGATCGATCGATCGATGCCCTTCGAAAAAACCTAATTTCACGATTTTTCAGCTCTTGTTTTGGACCTATAAATACTCTTTCCTATTTTATTTTTAGAGGCGTCTTTGAGTTGTTAGAGAACGATTTTTACAGAATTTTAAGAGTGTGTAAGCTAGGAAGAAGATCTCTTTACACTTGAGAAGAATTTCTTAATCCCCTTTCTCTTTATAACTGCAATTTCAATTTCAGTTCATCATGATTTGCTTGATTCATTGTTCTATGTCTGAGTAGATCTTATATCAGATTTAGGGATTCGAGGGTTTTAGAATTCACTGTTGGGGAACAAATAGGATTGATGAGTAGATGATTCTCCTTCTAATACTTGAGTTTAATGCAAAGATTAGCCTGATCACCTAGTCGATGATTTTAGGTTGTTAACTTTCCAAAAGATTGTTAAGAACTAGAACTAGATTAGAAGAGCAATTCCTTCACTACCAACGAGACTTGATGCTAGGTTGGGTTGTGGGTAATTGAACCTAATCGATAAAGCCTACTTTTAATCTGAAACCAACGAGAGTTAGGACATTTAGATTATTAATAGAGGGGTAGATTCAACGAGAGTTGGTTTATCTTTATTTATGGTCAAGCCTAGAATATGCTGAGATTTGTTCCTAAATAGTTTCCATGACAAGAATTCTAACTCTTGAATGAATACCCGACATCTGATTGCTTTAGTTATTTGATTGCATTAGTGTTTAAGTTGTTAGTGTTTACTTCTCTTGTTTTGATTGATAGCTTGCGATTCGATAGAAGTCGAAAGTGTAATCTGGTTCTTTGAGGAATTCGACCCCTAAATACTATGACGTTTTTTGTGCACTTGCACTAGGATATATGGTTAAAATTTGTGTTATCAGTGGTAAGTCACAACTTTCAAGCTTGAACCAAACTCTACATCATAGATTCAAGCTTGAGGGTGAGCGTTAACTTAGGAGTCAAGAAACGAACAAGACTTGCGAGACAAGCTAACTACCTTGTCAAGCAAGTAACTTAGGGAGTGAGGATGAGACAAAAAGGACGAGAAAACCTAAGGTTCCCGTAGCCTTCAAAGAGCCGTTAGGATTGTGCAATGAACCGAATGAGACAGTTCGAAGAGCTGGAGTGCATGGTCCCCACACGTGACACGGGAGGGCGCGCCTGCACCATGTGCTCCTCGGGAAGAGTGGGCGACTTCCTCTTTCTTTCCTATTATAAAATTATTTGTATTCTAGTGTCTTGACCATATGAGATGTATATAGCCTATATATATATGTGTAATATGCTTGATGAAAATTAAGGAAGAAAGTTCTTCTTCTTCACAACATACTCTTCCCTATACTCTCTTACTCGAAATCTCTCTTCCACACTCTTCCAAGAATTTCACGCTTCGGTGAGAAATTTAGTTGGAGGTGGCGCAGCGATCTCGCCACCCGCTGTGTCGGGAAGGCTAACTACTCCGGCTTGTGTCGAGGCAGAGTTGATCGAGGCTGGCCCTTATCGGGTTTGGGAATCATCAATTAGGAAGGATGCTGAGCCGAATCAGCTGTCGGATGACACCAAAGCGGATAGTCTCTTGTTTTGTGGTGATGACGTTGGAATCGAGGGTAACAAGGTCGATACAGAATATGATGGCGTCGAGGCCGGGAGAGACAAGGTCGTCGTTGGAATCGACGGGGTCGATGTATGTTCGGTCTTTGGAGTCGAGCTTGTTAAGGCAAAAAAATGACGAGGCTGTTAGGGAAGATGATGCTCAAGCCCTTATGGAAGGTAATTCTGAGGCCAATAAGGAAAGTAATGCTGAGGCTAGTATGGAAAGTAATGTCGAGGATAATAAGGAAAATAATGTTGAGGCCAGTATGGGAATTTCGAGGCCGATTTTAGAGTTGTTGATTCTAGCGAGAGTTTTGACGAGGTCGGCGAGGCTCGCTCCGATTGACCTCTAAGGGACATAGGACAAGTGATCGAGGACGGTGAAGAGGGCTTTTCAGATATCGACTCCGCCGAGGAGGTTGACCGTCCACCAGAGCCTCCACATCGTCATCATGTTGCGGAGTGGTTGAGGACGTTACTTCTTCCCAAAGTTAAAAAGTGACTTTGAGGGTGATGTTAGACAGATGCCAGATAAGGATTCATGTTTGTTTGCGCATGTCGAGGCCATAAGAGAGACCTTGGTCGCCACCACCAGGGTACATTTTTCTCTAGGATTACTTCTTTAAAGATTATCGTATGCAGTTCTCGTCGCCGCAACTCCTAGTTAATTATTGTGCTCGTCAGAGGATGGCAAATACACAGTTCTCTCCTGCCGTTGTCAAAAGTATAATGGCATTTGTTGTATTGGGTGTGGAGTGCAGTGTCAACGTCGTTTGTCATTTCTTTGAGGTCACACGTATTTCGGTGAATCCTGCCAAGGACGGGACTTGGTATGTGAGTACAAAACCTGGGCATGGGGTCGTGAACGGGTTTCTCAGCAAGATTAACGTTTGGCGAGAACGTTATTTCTTTGTTCGAATTGACAGCGCCTTGGTTCTGTGTCCTTCACGCTTTTTTCGTGTAGTTTGGAACGAGAATCCTAGTAGAATTCTAACTTCCTTTGTCTTAGGCTTCAATGTGATTCTTAACTTCTTTTTCTATTTTTTCGCAGATCTTCATCCGCCCTTGTTCAGAGTTTTTCAGAGAACTTCTTCGACGACCTTGACCGTATTAAGCAACTTAGCACGCGTCGGTGGCTAGACATTCAGACCGACATAGTTAAAAGTAACTTTGAGAGAGTAAGAGAAGGTATGTCCCTTGCTTCCCACAATTTTTTATAAAACAATGTTGCTAATGAGTTATTGATAGTCGGCCCAGAGGACAAGGAGGTGGCTCCCCCTGGGGGCGTTAGGTCCGAGGCCGAGTTCGAGGCTGAGGTCGAGGGTGATCGAGCCGAGGCTGATGTTGCCTCGCTTAGGGAGTGATGTTTCTGGGGACTTGGTCGTACAACGGAGGAGTTCCAAGAGGCCGACTGAGGATTCAGGTTAGCCGTGCGTGGCTTGCACGAGGAAAAGGGCCTGGATTGGGAGGTCTCCTGTCGTGGACCGAGAGGGACTATCGTTTGGCTTTGATATGGAGTACTGAGGCGAGTGTCCAGTCGGTGAAGATTGTTAAATGTGGTTGCGGTTGTCCCATAACCTGAAGGGTTCGATGCACGGCGCCCTGAAGATGGCCGAGGGTGAGCTTGTTGACGACGCCACTGTCTTGATGGCAAAGGTTTAACCTTATCTCTTTGGTTATCTTGTGTCTTTATTTTGATCGTACTGACGGCTTCTGTTTGTTTTTCTAGTTGTACAACACTGTCAATCTCATCTGAGAGAGATACGAGGACAACCTTGCCGAGGAGGGAGAGTTGAAGAAATTGAAGTGAGACGTGTCCAAGTACCATAACCGGACAAAGGACGTGAAGGCTGTTGAGGAGAGTTGAGAGTTAGCTCGGGAGAGATAAGCTAAACGGGCGCTTGAAGCCGAGGTGACAAGGCTACGCGAGAGAGTTGGTGAGGCTGTTAGGCATCTCGTAATTTATGAGGAAGCCATGGACAAAATAAAGCCTGTATCGAAAAGGTTAATGGAGAAGGCAGCCACTGAATGGGCTCGACATGGTGAGGAGATGAGAGTTTATGAGGAGAAAATCCATCGTATGGGCGAATACATAAGCGCGACGTGCGAAGTCGTTGAGCCTCGTATGAAACTAGTTCAGGCGGAAGGTATTCTCAGGATCTGCTGCATTATGAAGGAGAAAATGAAGGTGGTCATGCTGTCCACCCTCCTTCTGTCCGTGTTCAGGACTTGGAGCTCTTGGTTGTACGCGAGGAAGATTTTGCAATGGCTGAGCTTGAGCAAATGCACAAGGTTGGTTTCCTCGAGTCATTGTCTGGCTTTGGCAAAGACGTGGTTAAAGAAGATGCCCAAGTAGAGGAAAAAACCGCCGAGGTTGCCAACACGGTCATAGACGCCGACACAGTTGGTGATGACAAGCAGTAGGATTGAATTTCTCTTGTTGCTATGGGTCGGCTCATTTTGTTTTTACGAGGCCGACCTGAGTAGGATGACTTGTGTTTCTTTTCCCCCTTTTTTGTTTGGATTTTTGGCTGTGGCCGTTATGTAGGACTTGTTACAATTACTTGAATTTGTTTTTTGTGCTCGGTATCTTTGTGAAGACGGAAACGATATCCAACTTATTCATAGATGATGAGCCGAGTATTTTGCTCGGCTTAGGCATGAGGCGCAAAACTACGGTTTGGCTTACCCTGTCGTGGCGGTGCGAGTGGTAGGCTCGGCTTGTGTTTAGACACTAGGCACAAAATTATTGTTTGGTTTACCATGTTGTGCTGATGTGAGAATTGTGTCCTGTTTACCTTATACAACGTGCATGTATTAAATGATAATGAAAAAAGAGTCCAGTAATTGAGGCGGAGGAGCGCCTGAGCGTTGGCACCGTCCTTGGTACATAGTAGTAGAATCGTTTGAGGTTGTTGATGTTACAGCTTTATTGTATCATATCTCCGGCCATGGTCGCAAATTCATACACACCGGGGTTTACTATCTTTGAGACTATGTATGGAACTTCCCAGTTGGCACCAAGCTTTCCGGTGTTCAGCTCGGCAGTGTTTTCGAACACTTTATGAATGACGAGGTCACCGCAGTAGAATTTATGGTGTTTGACCCTTTTGTTGTAATATTCTGATGTCTGTTGCTGGATTTTCTAGATGCGTAGTACTGCTGCGTCACGAGTTTCTTCGATGTCATCGAGGCTACTCTAAAGCCTTTCTTGGTTAAGGTTTTCGTCGAGGGTGAATACTTTGTGGCGAATGCTTTTGACGTTCACTTCGGCAATGACCATTGCTTAGATGTCGTGTGAGAGGGAGAAAGGTGTTTGTCCTGTTGATTTCCTTGGGGTAGTTCAGTGAGACCATAAGACACCATCGAGCTCATCAGACCATCGTCTTTTCTTTTCTTTGAGGTGCTTTTTAATATCTTCCATTATGAACTTCTTTGTGGGCTCGGCCTGACACTTGCCTTGTTGGTTACGTGGTGTGCTTTTGCTAAGGGGAATTTTCTTGCGCGCGTAAAAGCCTTCAAATTTAGTCGAGTTGAACTATGAGGCATTGTCAGTGACAATCTCGTATGGTAGTCCATGGCCCATCACATGAAGCGGTACGACATTATGGACGAGGTGAGTTCTTCAGCTGGTGCATGTATGAGCGGTGCGTGGCGTTGGCATTTTTCGTATGTTTTGGTATATTTGTCGCAGTTTGTTATCATTTTCGGCCAGTAATATCCGAGGCTTCTCACATTTTGAGCGAGTGTTCTTTTGCTAGAGTGATATCTGCAGGCGCCCTTGTGGACCTCGATCATGACATGCCGAGTATCTTTGCCATGGATACACTTAAGTAAGATGCCGCTCAAAGTCCTTCTGTACAAGTTCCCTTCCATTTCACTGTAGTAGGTGCTCCTGGCTTTGAGGCGTCGTACGTCTCGTTTGTCGAAAGGCGCCTCGCTGACGGTGATGTAAACCAGAATTTTATATTTCCAATCCTTTTCGCCGACCTTGATATTGTTCTGAGAATTCTTGACGTCTTAGGTTTCGACCGCGTCTGCTACGACGTCTTTAATGGCGAGACATTGTTCCTTGGTTAACGCGATGCATGGGGTATCGATGCATTCGACAGGGACATTGTTTCAAATGTTGTGAATTCTTTCGCAAGTAGATGTACTTTTTCCAAATATGCGGCCACTTACTCGCATTTGGCCACGTACTCACCGCTGTATTGATTGACGACGACCTGGGAGTCGACTTGGGTGCAAATATGTTATATGTTGAGGGGTTTCTCCAGTGGTAGTCTGGCAAGGAGGGCTTCATATTCAGCTTCTTTGTTTGAGGCAGTAAAGGCTAGCCGGAACGATTGTTCGAGGATTTCATCCATCGGCATAGAGAATCCATTTATTTGCTTGTTCAGGTTGTAGGTCTCATTTTGGTTCTGGGGACAGTTTAATGAGGAAGTCCGCTAAGACTTAGGATTTTGTGCATGTATATCCTTTGTATTCGATATCTTCTCACATTGTTTGACTCCCCACTTGGTCATCCATCCTGACTTACTACGGCTATAAAGTTTTCTCACATATGGGTGCAATTTTCTGCCCGCGGTTATTACTACTAGGGCTATTTTTTCACTTGTTTCTGCGTCTTCTAGTGACTTTTGACGTAGAATATGGGTCATTCTATACGATCGTCTTTAACGAGCACCAGACTTACCGTCGAGCTAGTCACGACGATGTATGATACAGTGTGTCGCCTTCTTCGAGCTTTACTAGGACAGGCGACGTGGATAGGTTATTCTTCAGCTGTTGGAATGCTTCTTTGCATTTTTTTGATCCATACAAAATGCTTATTTCCCAAAGTAGTTGGTAGAACGGGAGATGAAGCGATTGAGGGCGGCGATCCAGCCCGTTAGTCTTTATATCTCTCGTTTGTTATTTGGGGATGATATGTCCTGGATTGGCCTCGATTTTTTGCTTGGAGACGATGTAGCCGAGGAAATCTTGTCCGGCCGAAGTGGCCTACAAACATCTTGTTAACGAGTCTCTGATAGGTGGCTCCAACATTTTAGAATCCGAACGAAATGACCTTATAGTTGTACGTGTAGCAATTAGTATTGAAAGCAGTTTTTTTTTGTCCTCTGCATTTATCTTGATTTGATTGTAGTCGTAGAAGGCGTCCATGAAGGACATCAGCTCGTTTCTTGCAATACCTTCGATGAGCTTGTCGATATGTGGGAGTAGTAAGCTTTTTTTGGGCATGCGTTGTTGAGGTCGGTGAAATCTACGCAAACTTTCCATTTGTCATTTTTCTTTTTGACTACGACGGGGTTTGCCAACCATACTGGATACTTGACCTCGGTTATATAACCGATTTTTGGTTAATCTTTCGACCTTGTCATTGACAGCCTGAGCGCGCTCATATACGAGTTTTCGTCTTTTTTGTTTGACTGGTTTATAAGTGGAGTCGATATTGAGTTTGTGGCTTGTTGAAATGTTATTTTTGAGAAAGACAATGAGCTCGTCTTGGAGGGCTTTAGGTAGATAGAGGCCGATGTTGACGCAATGTGTTTAATCGTACGAGTCGAGGAAGACCTGCTTGGTTGTCTCCTTTCTAGGGTCATGTTGTATAATGTTCCAAGGGTCGTTGCCGACCGGGCGCCGCCTCTCGGCCTCGGCGGAAATTATGCATGATTGGCTTGCTGACTTTCTAAGTTTATGTTCGGTGATGAACCATGTTCGGGCCATTCGCTAACTATCGCGTAGAGTGAAGATGCCGCACTCGGTTAGGAATTTGAAGCATTGGTGGTAAGTTGAAAAAACTGCTTTCATTGAATAAATCCAGGGAATGCCGAGAATGATGTTGTAGATTGTTGGTCTATCGATGACAAGGAATTTGATCCATCTGGTCGTGCCTGCGAGATACCACGAGAGTTTTATTGTACCATATATTAGCATCGAGTTTCCATCAAAACCAGTCAGTGGTTGAGCGGTCTCTTCAAAATCCATGTCGGCTTTAGAATGCACAACTTGTCTAGGGCCTCTTTGAATATTTGATCGACCGTGCTTCCCGTCTCGGCAAGGACTGTTGTCACGATGCAGAGCTCCACCACGACAGGGTCGTAATGCGGTTATTGGATGCCTCCAGTGTTGGCATTGGTAAAAGTGATGACCTCGTTTGACTAGACATCTCAGATGTGGGTGATGTTTGCTGAACCACATTTCTCTTTGGCATATATACTGAGTGGGTTGGCCTCTCGCTTGCTGGTCTTGATTGCTCGTCAGAATCGTTGGCTTCGTTCAAACTCCCCATGATCATGATCGTCTGTCTAGGAGGCAGAGGTGGTAGCTCTCTGTCTCGGTCAGCACGCTTTGGTGGGGGTTCTTCGTCGGCTTTCATGGCCTCATCTCGTTCTTGAGTCCCTTGGGTGTTGGGTAGGGCGCAATTGCTCTACGGACGCTGTTCCGGGTCGGCTACCCTCACGTCTCCCTTCTTGAACTTGGCGAGAAGCAGTTCCCTCAAGGCATGACACTGGGAGATTGCATGGCCAGGCCCTTTGTGGTATGAGTAGTAAGATTGTTTGTCTTCTTTAAATGGGCTCGGTACCATTTGTTAGCGAGGGTCCAGTTGAGTTTAGTGTCACAGTGGCTTAACAGAGTAGGCATATGGACTTCAACTCCGCCTGGTAGTGTCAGATTGCCTAGCTTTATGTCTTTGTGGATCGTTTGGTTCATCATGATTACTGGAGGATATAGCCTAAGTACCTCATGAATAATCATCGTTATACAACAAAATCAATAAAACAAATTGTAGACGTTTAGGTTTTAGTTCGGTTTAACACTTGCAACTTTAAGTTGATTGATTCCTTCTAGATCAGGTTTGTTTTTACCAAAGACATGCATGACCTCTACGCGTGCTCGAGCTTGACAGTCTTGGTGTTGGCTTAAGAAGATCATAGTCCAAGCCAAAAGTACTGAAGTGGTCTCTTGTCCCGCGAAATAAAACAACTTGCATTTTTCCATGATTTCTTTAGTGTTCAGTCCATTTCCTTTAGTTTGCCCTGAATTAGATTCTAGAAGTATACGTAGCAAATCATCACTTGGTCCTTCTCCAGCGTCTCTGGCCTTTCCTCTATTGCTAATGATTTCTCTAAGTATAACTTGGATTTCTCTAGCTATTCTCTTCATCCTTCTATTATGCTTTGTTGGAAAATACCTAAGCTGACAAAGAGAGAAGGAACAATAGAATTAAATGGAACAGAAAGAATCATACTTACATTAGACATAAGAGACCAAAACGAGTCAAGTTTCTTACGGATATCCAGGGATGTAATTCTTCCCACGAGCTAGTATAACAAGATGTGGTAACTCTGCTTGTAATATGAATATCCTTTGTCCTTCTTTGTAGCTAGTACCAAAAGCGGTTTGAGAGATAGCATCTCCTATCATATTCACAATCCATGGCCAAACAACAATCTCACAGGACGACCCTTTATCTGAAACTAACTTCTCCCATTCGGACATAACCTCCCTGCAGCTTTTATAAAACGCAGGGACCATATTCTGTACACAAATTCATAAACAAGGATAGAAAAACATATGTAATTACTCATTTACCAATAAACGGTCTGTGACAATATTAGAGAAGAGAATCTGAGACCTTGATATTCTCATAATGGAACGCCGGATTAATAATCTTGCGGTGTTTCATCCATTTATCTCCATCAGCATTAGTTAGTCCATTAGTTATCAACGTACCCAAAGGAAACCTGTGTGTCTTCTTGAAATCTAAACTTTGTTATACACTTCTTTAATCAGCTGTGGATTCATTATTGTGATAGCTGGAACTGGTCCTTGCCCTGTGAAAAAGGTATTTCCTGTTGCAGCCACATACACAAATATGTCATCAGAAGAACCGATTTGAAAAAGAATTCAAAATCTATAAACGCAAAAACCTCTATACTGTAAGTGTTTAGCATGTGAGAAGAATAAGGCATGACAAGTGAGATGAGATAATCCGTTGGTTTCATCGGTTTGGATCTTGCTTCCTTCAACATGCTATAGTTCCTTCTCATATCTCCGACAAGAAGTGCGTAACAAGTCCCGTCAAGACCTTGTCTTCTCAGGTAACTCTCAAGCATCTTTGGTTTTAGCCAAAACCACTTCAAAATTCTCCATAGCCACCACAATACAGCAAAAATAATCAGCGATGCAATTGATATCTTCATTTGCATCTCTTTTTGGTCTCTTAAAGTTTGAGAATTTTGTTGAAGGAATGCATGTACGTGCTGATTTGTCTTTCAACACTCTGTAGAATGTTTGTTTCCGAAAATTAAATATTGTTTCTAATGGTTGGAGGTGGGACTGCGACTCTCTTGGTCCACTTAGTACTTCTCTTAGTCCACGTAGTACCTACTGCCAAAACATAATAGATTATAAATTGGCTCCGCCAATAATAGATGCCCATATTAGCTTTAGCCGACTACATCGTTTTAAGATCGGCGACATCGACATTGGACGACACGTCATCAAATAAGCCTTGAGCTTGGTGAGCCTCGTCTATGATCATTTGGGCCTGGACTTCGTTTGCTGGTCCATTGGCTTACCAGGACAATATTAACCCCTATAAAAGGAGAAAATAAGAAGGAAGACCGGAGATTCTTTTGGAGAGAGGAGAGAGGAACATACCCTAAATACCTAGCTAAGATTACATATTATAAGCAGGTTTTTGGCCTCGTCATTATTGTAATCACTCATATTTGCCACTTTATAAAACAGATTTTCTACCTCATTATATTCATCTTAATCATAGTACTAATCCCGGTACAAACAATTGGCGCTAGAGAGAGGGGGGAAAAGGAAATTCTCAATGCACAAGTGGCAGAATGACTCACCGAATCCCGCCAACGGAGTCCAAAAAATACTTCCAGTCCGCCAACGATCTCAATGAGACCACCCGCTCGAAAGGCGTCACCAGCAACGCCAAAAACGCTCAAAGCATCAAACTCCCGTCCGCAACCGTAGAAGACGGAGGCAAAACGGCGACACACATCATCACTGACCAACCACCTCAAATAGAACAGAGAAAACTCTTCCCATGGACGAAGCCCATCGTATGGCAAACTCATTTCTGACTATGGTGGAACGCATAAAAGGTGCGGCCAACAGATCTGAAGCGTCATCGGATATGTTGACCACGTACGGCTGAGCTCGCCAACCATTGAATCAATCTCCACCTCTTCTCCAGAGACGACTGTTCAACAAACCACCCGCGTGGCGACGAGCGGAAGCGAAGCAGACGTGCCGACGCCACAGCCGCAAAACAAGGACAAGGTACGCGACATAGGGGACCATATATACCAGTCTCAGAGCTCCGCGCCAGAGATCATGCGTGTGTTTTCCAAGGCGCAAAACAACGCCTTTAACGAGGTGACTCTACAGCATCCCGTTCCACCCTAACGTGAAAGTTAAATAACCCACTTCGGACGGGAAATCCGACCCTAGAAATTTTTTAAAGCATTCCACGTCGACATGGGAAAAAATATTTCTCCCAGAAGAGAAAGACGTGGGATACTGCCAAATGTTTGTCGAGAACCTAGTCGACGACGTGTGAATGGTTCTCGTAGCGCGACCAGTACTCTATCGACACCTTCCAGCAACTTTTCGAGGCTTTCCTCAGACATTACTCAGTATTCATGCAAAGAAATGCCTCAACAGCAGACTTCCAGGCCATAGTGAAAATACCCAAGGAGCCACTTCACTCGTTCCTCGGACGATTCAGAGAAGTAGCATCACGAATAACAATCATAGACGACGCTGGTATTGACATGCTAAAGGAAGCCCTCTACTACGACTCCGACCTCATAGCTGACTTCATGTTGTGAAGACCCCTCTCCATTAAAGACGTCTTACACCAAGGCGCCATATATGCCAAGATTGAAGAAGACAAAGCAGCCAAATAGAAGATATACAATAGTAGGCCCCAGCAACCAGAGACATGCCCAAAGAAACAGCGCAAGAAAAGTATCACGAACCCCGCCAACACTACAACCGCGGCTACAAGAGCGATAAGGGTAAGCGCACATCGGCCTATGAAATCAATGAGTCTGTGGAGGACATGCTAAAATGCAATTCGACCCCTGCTAACAAATGGTACTGAGACCTTTCTAGGGATGACAAATAGTGCTCATACCACAAAAGGCCCTGGCCATGCAACCTTTCAGTGTCATGCCTTGAGAGTTCTGCTACTCGCTAAGTTCGAAAAGGAGAAGGTACCTGACCCCGAACAGCGTCCGTACAATAATCGCACCCGACCCAGCACCCAAAGAACTCGAGGCGAGAAGAGGCCATGAAAGTCGATGGAGAACAACCACAAAAATGTATTGACCGTGATAGAGAGCTACCACCTCCGCCTCACAGGCAGACGATCATGATATCGGGAAGTTTGAACGAAGTCAACGATTCTGTACGAGCAATTAAGAATCGCAAGCGTGAGGCCAACCCGCTCAAAATATATGCCAAAGAGAAACGCGGTTCAGAAAACATCACCACATCCGAGATATCCAGCCAAACGAGGTCATCACTTTTATCAACACCAACGCTGAGGGCATCCAACAACCACATGACGACTTCGTCATGGTGGAGCTCTGCGTCGCCGACTATGACGTGACAAAAGTCCTCATCGACACAAGAAGCATGATCAATCTAATATTTAAGGAGGCCCTAAACGAGTTGTGCATTCCAAAAGTCAACATGGAATTCAAAGAGACCGCCTGACCATTGATTGGTTTTGATGGAAACTCAATGCTAACATACGAGACGGTAAAACTCCCGGTGTACCTCGCGGCCATGACTATATGTATCAAGTTCATTTTCATCGATAGAACGACAATCTAAACCATCATCTTCAGCACTCCCTGGATCCATTCGATGAAAGCAGTTGTCTCAACCTACCACCAATACGTCAAATTCCCAACCGAGTGTGATATATTTACTCTTCGCGATAGTTAGTGAATGACCCAAACATGATTCATCACCAGAAATAAACATAGAAATTCAGCGGGCTGATCGTGCATGATTTTAGTCGAGGCTAACAGGCGGCACCCGGTCGGCTATGACTCTCGGAAAATTCTACAATAACCATAGACTCATACGACCAAACACGTTGTGTCAACATCAGCCTTAATCTACCTAAAGCTCTCCATAATAAGCTCATTATCTTTCTCAAAAATAACATCTCTAGGTTTGCGTGGTGCACCGGAGACATGCCCGATATCGATACAGTGATAACAAGCCACGAACTCAACATTGACTCCACTTACAATTCGGTCAAACAAAAAAGACAAAAACTCAGACCTAAGCATCGCCCAGGTCGGTGACCTTCTATCAATGACAAGGTGGAAAGACTAACCGAAGCCAGTTCTATGATTGAGGTCAAGTATCCAGAATGGTTGGCAAACCCCGTCGTAGTCAAAAAGAGAAATGGTAAATGGAGAGTCTATGTAGATTTTACCGAGCTCAACAAAACATGCCCAAAAGATAGCTTCCCATTCCCACATATTGACAGACTTGTTAAAGCTACCGCAGGAAATGAGCTGATGTCCTTCATGGACGCTTCTCTAGCTATAATAAAATCAAGATGAACATAGCAGACCAGGACAAAACTGCTTTCATTACCAACCGCGGCACATACTGCTATAAAGTCATGTCTTTCGATCTCAAAAATGTCGGAGCCCCCTATCAAAGACTGGTTAACAATATGTTTGCGGGGCAGCTCTGCCGGACAATGGAAGTATACATAGATGACATGCTCATTAAGTCTCCAAAAGCTGAAGCACAAGTCACCGACCTTGAAGAATGCTTCGACTACCTATATAAAACCAAATTAAGCTAAACCCCGCCAAGTGTATATTCAGAGTAACATTGGGAGAGTTCCTCGACTACATCGTCACCAAGCAAGGAATCAAGTCCAATCCTAAGCAAATAACTGCGATCCTTGATATGACATCCCCAAAACACACATGAGAGGTACAAAGACTAACTGGCCAGATCGCCGCCCTCAATTGTTTTATCACCTGATCGACGGACAAGTGTCTCCCATTCTACCAACTATTTCACGGAAACAAGCACTTCGCATGGGATGAAAAATGTAGTGAGGCATTCCAGCAGCTGAAGACATACCTATCAAATGCATCCAGACCCCAAGCATTGCGTTAACCAAGGGACAATGTCTTGCCAATGACGACACCGTACCAGACGCGGTCTAAACCGAAGATTTTGAGAACTCTTTAAACACCAAGGTCGACAAAAAGGACAGGAGACGCACGACACCTCAAAGCCAGAAGCACTTACTACATAGAAATGGAAGGGAACTTGTACGGACGGACCTTGAATGGGTTCCTGCTCAAGTGTACCCATGGCGAGGAAACTCGGCGTGATATGATCAAGGTCCATCAGGCCGCCTACAGAAATCACTCTGGCAAAAGAACACTCGCCCAGAAAGTGAGAAGCCTTGGATATTACTGGCCTACAATGATAGCAGACTACAAGAAATACGTCAAGACATGTAAAAATTCCAACGAAAAGCGCTGCTCATACATGCACAAGTGGAAGAACTCACCTCATCTATAGCGTCGTACCCGTTCATGCACTGGCTCATGGACATCGTCGGTCTCCTCCCAAAATCAAGGCAAAAGTGATTCCTCCTCGTCATGACCGACTACTTCACCAAATAGGTGGAAGCCAAATTTTCATCAAGATACAAGACTCCGACTTGTAGAAGTTTGTCTGGAAAAATAAAATCTGCCGCCATGGTCTGTTATACGAGATCGCCACTGATAATAGCTCCCAATTAAACTTGGCTAAATTCAAAGGCTTTTGCGCTTGCTGCAAAATTTGCCTTAGCAAAAGCACACCATGTAACCCACAAGGCAAAGGCCATTCTGAGGCCACAAACAAGCTTATAGTTGAAGGTATCAAAAATCTCCTCGATGAAAAGAAGGGACGCTGGTCCGACGAGCTTGACAACGTCTTATAGTCTATCTCTTTCTCTCACGATGTCGAAGCAATGGTCCTAGTCAAAGTGAACGTTGAAAGCATTCGCCACAAACTATTCACCCTCGCAACGCAGCACGACTACGGGTCCAGAAGCTCCAATAGTATATATCAAAATATTACAACAAAAGCGTCAAGCATCGTCAATTTGGCTGCCAAGATAAACGCCGGAAAACTCGGTGCCAACTAGGAAGGTCCATACATAATCTAAAAGATAGTAAAACCTGGTGTCTTTAACTCTGCCCCATGGCTAGAGATATTATACCATGAAGCTGGAACATCAACAACATCAAGAGATTCTACTACTAAGCACTGATAACGACGCCAACGCTTAGACACTCCTCAGCAGTAATCCCTCTAGATTGAATCATATTTTTTTGCATTATCCTTTAATACACTCAGTTCGTAAGAACTCTGGGACTACTTTTGGCTTGATCCTGTTACGAGGTAGGTAGGCAGTCTCCGGACGCGGCTATACTATCAATATGACTATTTTTAACAATTCACTCCAGCAAAACAGTTTAAACCGGACCATAGTACTGTTCCCAAAAATGCCTAAGCCGAGCTCAGTTCTCGCATCGGAAAAATAAGGTAAACCGGACCATAATTCCATTCCTAAAATACTTAAATGCAATCCGAGCACAACACTTGCACTGGCACGATAAGGTAAGCCTAACCAAAGTTTTGCGCCTAAGATGCCTAAGTCGAGCAGGATACTCGCCTCGACATCTACGGATAAGCCGGATATCGTTTCTGCCCCAACAAAGATACCAAGCACAAAAACAAATTCAATTCATTTTAACAAGTCCTACTAAAAAATAAAATAAAAAGAAAAAAGAAACACAAGTCATCCTACTAAAGTCATTCTCGTAAAAACAAACCGAGCCGACCCATAACAACAAAAGAAACCTAATTCTACTCCTCGCCATCACCCATGGATCCGGCATCAACGAGTGCGGCATCTTTTTCCTCCACATGGGCATTTCCCTCATCTGAATCATCGCCAAGCCAGATAGCGCTTCAAGAAATCCAACCTTGTGCATTTGCTCTAGCTCAGCCAACCTTGTCCATTAACCTCTTCAACACATCCTCCGTCTTGTCCATGACATCCTCGTATATCACGAGATGCCTAGCGACTTCCCCCTCGGCCTTGTCAACCCTCTTGCGTAGCCTCGTCACCTCAGCTTCAAGCACTAGCTTAGCTTCTCTCTCTCAGGCCAACTCCCTACTTTCCTTAATGGCCCTCGTCTCGCACTCCTTTGCCCGCTTATGATACTTAGACACATATTACTTAACCTTCCTCACATTTCCCTCTCGGCGAGGTGGTACTCATACCTCTCTAATAGATTCACAATATTGTACAACTACAAAAGCAAACAGACGCCGTCAGTACGTTTAAAACAAAAACAAAAGATAACCATAGAGACGAGGTCAGACCTTGGCCATCAGAATGGCTGCGTCGCCGAAAAGCTCACCCTCAACCATCTTTTTCATGGCACCACGCGCCAAAAACTTCAGATTACGGAACAACCACAAACTCATTTCATGATCCTTGCCGAGTGGACACTAACCTCAGTACTCCATATCGAAGTCAAACGATGATCCCTCTCGATCCATGGTAGGAGACCTCCCAGTCCATGCCTTCTTCCTTGTGCGAGCCACAGACGGCTCACTAAAATCCTCAGCCGGCCGCTTTGAACTCCACCACTGTACAACCGGATCCTCCAAATCGACCAACGAGACCGCTACAGATGACGCATAGCAGCCAACTACCAAGGTGATAGGACAACACTTGATTACTAGAAATATTAACCTCCCCAAACGACACAACGTCGGCCTCGACCTCGGCCTCAGCCCCAGTAGCCCCGTGCGGAGTCACATCAACATCCTTCGGGCCAAGTATCAGCAACTCATTTTTTTGTCTCGACTTATCCTCCGCCTCGATCCTACACGACGACGCCATATTTCCAGACTTATCTTACTCTTGTGCACGAGAGTAAGGGAGCACGATCATACCTTCTCTTACTCTCCCCAAGTTACGCCCAACCCTGTTAGTATGAATATCTGGCCACAAACGCACGCTAAACTGCTTAATATGGTCGATGTCGGTAAAGATGTTCTCTGCAAAGGCTCTCAGCGGGGGCGGATGACGATCTGTGAGAAAAAGAAAACCCAGTTAGAAACACATCAACCCTAAGACAAAGGAAGTAAGAATCTTACCAGGATTCTCATTTCAAATTACACGAAAAAGTGACAAGGACACAAAACTGAGGCACTGTCAATCCGCACAAATATCGGTCTTACCAACCGTTAGTCTTGCTGGGGAGCCCGTTCACCACCCCGTGTCCAGTTTTTGTACTCACATACCAAGTCTCATCCTTGGCAGGATTCACTGAAATACGTGTGACCTCCCCAAAAAAGTGATGAGTAACGTTAACACCCGCACTCTGCACCCAATACAACAAACATCATCATGTTTTTGACTGCGGCAGGAGAAAAATGTGTATAGGCCATCTTCTAACGAGCACAATAATTAACGAAGAGCTGCGCAATGGGAACTGCATACCACAATCCTTAAAAAAATACTGATAGTGGCAAATGTACATAGGTATCAACAACTAAGGTCTCTCTGATGGCCTCGACACGCGCAGAAGAACATGCACTTTTATCTGGCATCTGTTTACCATTGCCCACATAGTCGCTTTCAAACTCCGAGAAGTAGGAATTTTCAACGTCCTACACCAATGTGCGATTCGATGATGTTGTGAAGGCTCTGGTGGACATTCAACCTCCTCACCAGAGTCGGTATCTGAAAATCCCTCCTCACCATCTTCGACAACTTGTCCTATGTCCCTCAATGGTCAATGGGTTCGAGCCTCGCCGACCTCGTCAACATTCTCACTACTCCCGTCAACGTCTCCAAAATTGGCCTGAGCAGTACCTTCCATATCAACCTTGTCATTATTCTCAACGGTCCTCGTATCAGCCTCGACATTACTTGCCATTACGACCTCAGTATCATCATCTCCAACGTCGAGCTCGGCTCCATCAACCAAACTAACCTCGTACCTGTCACTCTCAGCGCCAAACTTGGCTCTGTCGGGCTAGGCACCATCAATCTCCATATCGGCCTCATTGCCTTCGATTTCAACATCATCACAACGAAACGGAAGAGTGTCCGCCTCGACATTGCCCAGGAGCGGATTTGTCTTGGCATCATCTCTAGCTATTGATTTTCGAACCCGACAATGGCCTACTTTGGTTGATCTCGCCTCGGCACAAGGCGGAATAGCCGATCTTCCCAATGCAACGGATGGAAAAATTGTTACACCGTCCCCAACTACAATCATTCCTCGTCGAAGTGAATCTACTCCCTCTGCTTGATTCAGACTAACTTGTTGACGACGAGGAGAGTGCCTTTGAAATTGACGAGTATGATTCCTCGGCAACGGATTCCCCAGTCTCGCCTCGGACCATGATGCCCATAATGGAAAAGAAACAAACCAAGTAGAGAGAGAAAGAAGAAAGAGAAGAGAGAAAATACATGGTTGAAGGATTTCGCGAAGAAATGAGAAGTCGACATAGCCTAACTTCCTTATTTATATAAAAGAGCGCGGCGATCGAGAAGTCGTGCTGTCATGGGCACAAAAACCTAGAAATTGTGCACCCGCCGGACAGACATGCCAAATCAGGCACACAAATCAACCACCCAGATTATGACACGTGGTAGTTATATCAACGCGTGCCAATAAGGCCTCTTTGATGTTGGGGTGACTCCTTCTTTGTCATCGAACTGGGGGACTATTGATGGAGTTTGGCTTGCGACCCTCCTGGCACATTTATGATCCCTTGCCAAAACATAATAGATTAAAATTGGCTCTGCCAATAAGAACTGGCCATGTCAGCTATAGCCGACCACGTTGCTTTAAGATCGGCCACGTCATCAAATGCGCCTCGAGCTTAGTGGGCCTCGTCTATAATCATCCGGGTCTGAACTGCGTTGGCCGGTCCATCAGCCTACCAA
This sequence comes from Lepidium sativum, assembly GCA_023374145.1. Taxonomy (NCBI): domain Eukaryota; kingdom Viridiplantae; phylum Streptophyta; class Magnoliopsida; order Brassicales; family Brassicaceae; genus Lepidium; species Lepidium sativum. The sequence goes on from JAKUCM010002971.1 coordinate 46,745, forward strand.
GATAATATTAACCCCTATAAAAGAAAGAAAGAAAGAGGAAGATGGGAGATTTTTTGGAGAAAGGAGAAAGGAACATAGCCTAAATACCTAGCTAAGATTCTATTTTGTAATAGTATTTTTGGTCTCATCATTATTGTAATCACTCGTATTTACCACTTAATAAGACAGATTTCCTATCTCATTATATCATCTTAATCATAATACTAATTTCGATACAAACAATAACCATCGAACTTTTACCTCTCCTCAGAAGCCGCATCTGTCTACCATGCGTGAAATCTTAATATCCTTGGCAAGGTTATACTAAATTCTTTGCCACTATTGCAGTATATTATTCTCTATATTTCACTCGGGTTTAACAAAAAAATTATATAAGATATTTTACATATTTCTATGTAAAATTAAATGCACTTAATTTGTTATAACTTTTAACTTTCTGGAATCCTAAATATAATTAATGGAATTCTATTAATTTAAATATAATTTCATTTAATTGATATAAATTTAAATTTATAAATCGACATATTTTAAGTAAAACATCTCATAATTTAATGCGGATGGAATATCATTTACGTTGAACACCGAAGAAAATATTCTACAGATACACGATACTTATGTAATTATGTCTTATTAATTAATAATTACATCTCTCAGATTATTAATATAGTGACGAGAGATGTTTATTTTCCTTTCAACAACAATTAGACCAACAAAAATTATTCATAATCAAACTCCAAATCCTATCAGATTATCATGTTCTGTGTTTATTGGAATCAAACTTGAAATAGCGATAAAGATATAAATATTAACTATTAACTATTAACTATTAACTATTAACTATTAACTATTAACTATTAACTATTAACTAGTTGGCCAAACTATTTTTTTTAATAAAATATTAATTTATATCCGATCGAATTCATTATTCATGTAAGACACTATTTATAAGAGAGAGAAAAAATCATCCAAACCTGTGTAAAGTCCATATTATTACGATATTGGACTTGTGTAAAGTCCATATTATTAGAAAAAGACACATGCACTATATTATTACGATATTGCCATCAATCGCGTTTGCATATAAGATGGTCAAATTTGATCACCTTAGTACATAGTATCAAGTTTTCTCTATGGAAACTAGGAACAGAACCTCGTACGACATCGCACAAGAGCTTAGATTATCAAATAATTTTTAATATTTATCACAAAATTATAAAATTTCTATGATAAATATTTATTTTAAATTATTAAAAAGAACAAAAAAGATTGTGAAAAGCAAAACTTATAAGTTAAAGAAGGAGAACTTACAATTAAACAAAAAAAATGTTATAATAAAAATACATAATAATATAAGATATTTTTCATATATGTAAAATTACAATGAAAGAATACAACTATAAAATAGTACTTTTTAAATGTAATTTCTAACAAATGAGAAGTTGTAACTTTTAAAATTAAACCAACTAAATAAAAAAAGATAAAAATTTATAAATGAGAAGTTATTATAAAAAACTAAAAAAACATAGTTTTGTATTGATATTTAATACTTTGAAAATGATGGGTTTTATAAAAAAAAAATGGTATCTATAAGAAAATCAGTTACAACAAAATAGAAACAGTAATAGTTCATATTTTCCCTGTTAATGATAGTGTCAATAAATTATAGTTAATAAACAAAGTATTTTTTATGTCAAAACAAAATCTAATAATAATAGTTAAGATATTAAATGGTTAAAGTAATAATAAAAGTTATTGATTATATTCAAAAAAATTAAACTATTGTGACAATTGTATTGCAACTATGAATATTAGTAATAATTCGTGACGTTTTACATATAATTTTGTTACGAATTTTATTTGTTACAAATCACTGTGACTTTATTTTGAAATGATTTGTTACAATGAAAAAACAAAAATACAGAGAAAATGATCTTTTCAAATTTAACTTCCAAAAAATTAGAAATTATTATGAAAAATACAATATAGAAAAAATATTTAAAAAAAAGGAGAGGTTACAATTAGTCCAAAAATAAAATAAGTGTTCCAATGAAAAGATATAATAATAGAAGAAAAATTTTCATATATGTAAAGTAACAATGGAAAAACAGTCATAGAAAAAATGATATCTTTTGTAATCTAACTTCCAATATATGAGAGAAGTATAAAATTTTAAAATTAAACCAACTAAATAACAAAAGATAAAATTTTATAAATGAAAAGTTACTATGAAAACCAGTGTCCAAGAAATCGTTAGGCGCTAGTCGGACGGTGACCTTCTGCCTAACGCTTAGAGAGACTAGTCGGAGCCTAGGCGACTTTAGGCGGTTTAAACGTTTTTTAAATAAGTAATATTTTATATAAGCTTATATATATATAAATAAGTCATCAAATTTCATGATTTATAAATATATAAGTTAAAATTTTCTTTTCAAACTCTATAACAAAATATTTTTTGTTATTTAGACATAAATTTACAATTAGTATATATTTTCAATTTTATATAATATTTAAATTATTTTTTTTCAGAACACCTAGGCCAACTAATCACCGCCTGAATCGGCTAATTACTATAAAAATGTCCAAATTACCCTCATCCGTCTATTTTGTCTAATTTTTCTTAATAGGATTGGCCTAGGCCCACCTAGAGCTTAGGTCAATTTTTTGAACACTGATGAAAACATACAATAAAAATGAAAATCTTAGTTTTGTACTGCTATTTTAATGGTTTTAAACTGATGGATTTTATAAGAGAAAATAATATATATATATAAACATAATTATAGGATGTACAAAATCAGTTACAAAAAAATAGAAACTCTAATAGTTCATTTTTTCTCTTAGATGTAGTGTTAATAAACAATGATTAATAAATAAAATATTACTTATGTGAGAAAAAAATCTATGTGATGTTTGATTTCAGGGCATCGCACTATTTTATGCTCCCATGGATGGTAAGGAAAGGAACCCATGAACCATTGTACTCTGATTCGGACAACTGGTGAGCAACTAATAGAAGCCCTTGGATCTGTCCAAAACATTTCTGTGTTAATCGAAGGGGTAAATATGCTAGCGGACCTTTTGATTTTTCCCTTAAAGGATTATGATGTAATTCTTGGAATATACTAGCTCGAGCAGTATAAAGCCCACTTAGACTGTCACCATGGTTGAGTCAAATTCGAGAATGATGGGAAGGTATTGGTTTATCAGGGAGTCTGACCAATCTCGAGAATTTTGATTATCTCGGTTATTCAGGCAGAATGGATGGTTGACCAGGGTTGTGAAGTGTACTTAGCTACGATCACTAGAGCGGAAGTTGGATTAAACCCAGAACTTAAGAACATTCCGGTGGTGAATAAGTTCGATGATGTGTTCCATCCATTAACCGGTCCACCACCAGCTCGATCTTATCCGTTTATAATTGAGTTAAAACCAGGAATAACTCCAATCTCTAAAGCAGCTTACTATATGGCTCTAGCTGAAATGACTGAATTAAAAAAGCAACTAAGTGAACTGTTGGATAAAGGATTCAAATGGCCGCCTACTTCACTGTAGGGTGCACTAGTACTATTCGTGAAAAAAAATGATGGGAGCTTCAAACTATGATTATCGCGGATTAAACCGAGTAACAACAAAGAGAAAGTACCCTCTTCCACGGATAGATGAGTTGTTGGATCAACTCTGAGGTGCTACTTGGTTCTGCAAGATTTATCTGGCTTTGGTTTATCATCTAATCTCGATTGCATAATCAGACATTTGGAAAATAGCTTTCTGGACGAGGTATGGACATTATGAGTTCGTGGTCATGCCTTTTGGGCTAACTAATGCACTAGCAACTTTCATGAAACTCATGAAAGGCGTATTCCGGAAATTTTTGGACGTGTTCATAATCATCTTTATATATGATATCCTGGTTTACTCTAAGGATTTGAAGGAGCATCTGATTCAGTTAGGAAAGGTCTTGGGTAAGCTACGGGAACATAAGTTAATCTCCAAGTTGGGAAAATGTAGCTTCTGGCAAAGGGAAGTTGGATTTTTTGGTCACGTGGTCTCGGACCAGGGAGTGTCTGTTGACCCAGAGAAGATCAGGGCCATTGCGGACTAGCCTAGACCCTTGACAGCATCAGAGATCCGAAGTTTCCTTGGTCTAGCTGGGTATTATCGTTGTTTTATCAAAGGTTGTTCAAGCATGGCACAATTAATGACTCGACTTATCGGGAAGGACATCATGTATACATGGACCGCAAAATGTGAATAGAGTTTTGGGAAAGTGAAGTAGATGTTCACGAGTACTCCAGTCTTAGCCTTGCTCGAACCAGATGAACCATATATGGTATACACATATGCATTATGGATAGGTCTTGGGTGCCACCAGATGCAAAGTGGGTGGGTCATTGCCTATGCTTTGAGGCAATTAAGGAAACATGAAGTAAACTACCCCACCCACGACTTGGAAATTGCCACAGTAGTATTCGCCTTGAACATATAACGATGATATCTTTACGGAAGAAAGATCCAATCATTCACAGACCATAAGAGCTTGAAGTATACCTTCACTCAACCAGAATTGAACCTAATATACAAAAGATGGATGGAACTGGTTGCAGATTATGAGTTGAACATAGCATACCATCTAGGTAAAGTTAATCTTGTTGCAGATGCTCTAAGTTGTAAGAGTTTACAGTAAAGACTTAAATGAACATAGAGGAGTTTTTTAGTATGGTCTGGACATTGAGTCTTGCAGCCTTGACAGTTGATGAAGAATGGTTTGTGATAAGATCTGAGTGGTCTATCCAAAGCAAAGGCAACAAGAAGTATCAAGTCGTTGCGGCTAAGGTGATGGATTAGGGAAGCTACGGGAACTCGTCGTCTGAACTCGACAACTTGTGCGGAGCGGAACCAGGGTGCACGTGTTTGGTGTAGGAGCGAAGTTGTGCGAAGGTGGTAGCGCTGTGAGAATGATGGGGAATCGACTCAAAAACGTAATGGATATATGTCTTTGATGGTTAGAAGTTCTCTTGGAATCAAACGAGATTGTAAGAGGAACATATTCAATCTTGAAACCAAACAAGAATTTTTGTAATTCTTTCTTAACAAAGATTTTTCGTTCAAACTTGCCTGCCTAACAAAATACAGGTCTCGTCATATTTATATAAAGAAAACTAGGCTTTTACAAATACCTTGATTAAAACAACACAACGTTTAAAATAAAACAACAAGCCATTTTTGTAAGGAAGCCAAAAACAACACCGCATTTCCTTATTTCCAAAGCAATAAACTAAAGTAGCTTAACGTAAGTGATTAATCTGCTTTGTTAAAAACCTTGGTTCGGACCTCCTTCGTTCCAATACCTCTCCTAAGGAAAAGAGTACAGAAGAACCACTTACCTTCTTTAGTGAATATCACTTGGTTCTTCTAGTTTGAGAGTAGTCATAGTGAATATCACTTCTTCCGCCTCCTCTTGCTTAAGACCGGTGAAAGCATGGGCTTCTTTATCTAACCCTTTCAACTCCCTTGTTCTAGCATGGGTGACCCTCCTAGCTAGTTCCGGTTCTTCTTCTTCCACGCCGTTCACGATCACATCATCCTTTCTCTCTTGAAAAGAATTTGTCCTCAAATCCGAATCTGCAACAAACGGAATCAAGTCAGAAATATTATACTTCCCTTGTAGGTCAATGCGGTAGGCATTGTTGTTGATCCTCTTGATGAACTTAAATGGTCTGTCTACTCGCGGCATGAGCTTGTTCTTTCTTTCTTCCGGGAACCGCTCCTTCCTTAGATGAATCCACACCAAGTCGCCTTCTTCGAGTATTAGCTCCCTACGCCCTTTGTTTGCATGTTTAGCGTATTGTCTAGTCTTCTTCTCTATGTTCTCTTTAGCCTTCTCATGAATCCTCAACAACTGCTCAGCCTTTTTACTGCCATCCAAACTATACCGTTCTTTCAAGGGCAAAGGAATTAAATCTAATGGGGAGCAAGGATTAAAACCATAAACGATTTCAAAAGGAGAGTATAGGATAGAAGAATGCTTAGCATGATTGTAAGCAAACTCAATGTGCGGTAAACATTCTTCCCACGACTTAAGGTCGTTTTTAACCATAGTCCGCAGCAAAGTAGATAGTGACCTATTCACTACTTCGGTTTGTCCATCGGTTTGCGGATGACAAGTTGTTAAGAATGACAGCTTTGTTCTCAACTTTGCCCATAAGGTTCGCCATAAGTGACTTAAGAACTTGGTATCACGATCTAAAACTATAACATGCGACATTTCATGTAGTCTCACTACCTCCTTGAAAAACAAGTTAGCTACACTCACTGCATCATTGGTTTTGTGGCTAGCTATGAAATGAGCCATCTTGCTATACCTATCTACAACCACAAAAATCGAGTCTCTACCATTTCTGGTTCGAGGTAAGCCTGTCACAAAGTCCATAGAAATATATGTCCAAGGGTGAGAAGGTATAGGTAGAGGAGTATACAAACCGTGAAGATGTACCTTACTCTTAGCTTGTTTACATACATCACACCTAGAACAAACCTTTTCGACGTCTTTCTTCATGTGAGGTCAATAGAAATGTCCTTGAAAATCTAGTAAAGTCTTCGCTACTCCGAAATGCCCAGCAAGACCACCTGCGTGAGCTTCCCTACACAGCCGATTACTGAAGAAAAATATCCATCCTGCCTATAATACTTCTCAAAAGCAAATTTAGCGCATTTCGCATAACAATCAGAAAAATCAGAATCAGATTCATATAGGTCAATGATATGTTAAAATCCGATTAACTTGGCGGTTAAGGTAGCAATTAGAGAGTACCTCCGGGATAATGCATTGGCCACTACATTATCCTTACCTTTATTGTACTTAACGACATATGGAAAAGTCTCTATGAATTCTATCCATCGACTATGTCTTTTGTTAAGCTTTGCTGCCCCTTAAGATGCTTAAGTGACTCATGATCGGTGTGTATCACGAACTCCTTAGGCCACAGATAATGCTGCCAGGTTTGCAGTGCTCTAACCAATGCATACAGCTCCTTGTCGTAAGTTGGGTAGTTCAAATAGACCCTCCTAACTTCTCACTAAAATACACCACGGGCTTCTTATCTTGCATCAAAACAGCTCCAATTCCTATAGCAGAAGCGTCACACTCAATCTCAAAAGTTTTCATAAAATTAGGAAGTACTAATAGAGGTGAATTGATAAGCTTCTCTTCTAAGGCTGGGAAACAATCTTCCTGATGTTGCCCCATTGAAATCCAACGTCCTTCTTGATGATTTCCGTCAAGGGTGCTGCAATGGTGTTGAAAATTGGAACGAAATGTCTATAGAAACCCGCCAGCCCATGAAAACTTCGGACTTCCCCTACATTCTTAGGACTCGGCCATTCCTTAATCGCTTTCACCTTTTCTTCATCTAGTTTAACACCATATGCACTCACTACAAACCCTAAGCAAAAAACTTCATTACTACAGAAAGAACACTTAGATAGATTAGCAAAAAGGGATTGAGAACAAAGAACATCAAGAAATGATCGGACGTGTTCTAGATGCTCCTCCAAACCTATACTATAGATAAGTATGTCGACAAAATAAACGACTATGAAGACTCCAATGAACGGTCTTAGCACATGATTCATCAGCCTCATAAACGTACTAGGAGCGTTGGTGAGGCCGAAGGGCATAACGAGCCATTCGTATAGTCCCTACTTGGTTTTGAACGCGGTTTTCCACTCATCTCCTTCCTTCATTCGAATCTGATGGTAGCCACTCTTCAAGTCTATCTTTGAAGAGATGGTTGAACCGCATAGCTCGTCCAACATGTCGTCCAATCTTGGAATAGGATGTCTATACTTTACGGTTATGTTGTTAATGGTGCGAAAATCCATAAACATCCGCCAAGACCCATCTTTCGTTGGAACTAACAGAATGGTAACCGCGCATGGGCTCATACTTTCTCGGATATGGCCTTTACTCATTAGCTCCTCCACTTGTCGCTGCAGCTTCTTTTGTTTCCACCGGATTAGTATGATAGGCGGGTCTATTAGGTAAAGCCAATCCTAGCAAAAAATCGATTTGGTGCTCGATCCCACGTATGGGAGGTAAGCCCTGCGGAACATCTTCTGGAGATACGTCCCTATAGTCTTGCAAAATCTTAGACATACCATTAGGAAGCTCCTGTGAAGAGTTAGTAGTCACAAGGGATTCCTTGTAGACAAACATCATGATAACCATATCGGGATGTAAGAGCTTAGAGATTTCACTATGGTTTATGAAGAGGTTAATAGCTACGGGTTTATCCTCTTCCTTGCTTTTTCTACGCTTAACTTGGAGCTGGTCTTGGTAGACCTCTCTAGGGGTTAATGATAAACAAGTTTTTGCGGTGTTTTCTCAAATACCAAACTGTCTATTTAATCAATTGCAGTACAGTATGGTGTCAATCCACTGGGAGAGTAACTAGCAATCAAGATATAATCTACTTATTCTAATCTAAGCCAAATTCGGTTTTAGTGAGTGGTGATCTATCCTAGGTGACAACGAAATCTTAAAACCAAATGCTAAAAATGAAACAAAGTATTAAAATGTAAAAACAGAGCATTAAAAGTAAAGCAATAGTGAAACTAATGATAAAGTGCAACACGAAATCTCAACCTAAAGCAGAGTATTAAAATCACGAAAATTCAATAAGGGAAAAACGGGTTCTCGAGGATTAGGATCAATGATTAGGGTATTCCTAGGGGTTCTAGACTTATCTATCAACCTATTTAGATGACCTCTAAGCAAGGAATCACAAAGTAATCACATTCGCTCTCGCGCAATGGGACCTCTCCTAAAAGACAACCTGACTTGACTCTCGCCCAACGATTGGAAATTCAAGAGGCCTTAAGTATGGACCTTACAAAGCCTAATAACACCCTAGACAATCAATCTCTTGAGCTAGGAAGATGCTATCTTAATTTAAGCATGTTCAAGTGATTCCCCAAACGCCTCTCGGGGGGGATTCACCAAGAGATCGAATTTCAATTGATCAGAAATAAACAAGCATTAAGAACACTTAAACTAAAGAGACCTTATTTAAACATAGACAAATCTAGAAATCCCTAAGTTTTCCCCTAATCTCACCCTTTCCTCAAGAACCCTAGACTAACTTACTCAGAATTCATGAAATAAAACATAGACTTAAAATCGAAATCTAATTGCATAAAACTTAAGACTTAAAATCGTAAATTGCTAAAAGAAAGAACTCGAAATTTTTGCTGGAAAAGATTGTATATTGAAAGCAGAAATTCTAGTACAATTTATAGATCAAAAGATCTTAAAGAAAAAGGAAAAATACTTAAAGAGAAAAAGGGAAAAATTCCCTTGAAAGAAAAATGGGAATTTCCTTTTAAAAGTTAAAAGGAAATTTCCTCAAGAAAGAAAATAGAAAAATGCCTAAAATAGTTGTTGGGCTTGCACAAATGGGTCTTGATGAGCCTTTTTCGCAGAGAAGCCCAAGAAGTCAATCTTCGTCTGAAGTCTTAGTTCTGGTCCGAAAATCCACTCGACCAAGTGTGGTCGAGTGTCATGCTCGAGTGTCATTGGTATATGCCAAATCTTCTAGATCACATCCTGAACTTCAACTTTAGGCCAGCCGATTTTCCATTGGTCTTCTTGTAGTCCGAAATTCTTCATGAAATGCTCCAAAAAGTGCCTAAAAATACCCTTTATGCAATGTGTGCAATGCCCAACACTAAGTATGCAAATTATGCCTAAAAGAACCTAAAACTATGATAATAATGCAAGTATGAATGCAAAACATGCTAAATAATGGCCCTAAAATGTGGTAAAATGCAGACACATCAACTCCCCCAAACTTAGTCTTTGCTTGCCCTCAAGCAAATATGCATAGAGCTAAGAAGGAAGAGATGTTGCTGACAATGGGAACAATCAAACCTCAAACAAACAACTTATCAAGCTGAAAGCCGTAATCCACAAGTGAACCCTCATTCTTTTGTAAAAACCACAATCTACTTTCATCAAGGCTTAGCATAAAAACCGAATATTCCCCATTACTTAGTTGGACTCTAAGACACTCAGATTTGAAACCTATTTCTAAAGGTGTAGACCGCAAGAGGGGCTATCGATCAAAAGACCTTGGGATTCAACTTCCTCAAATTCAGCCAGACACTATGAACTAAGCATTTTTGATCACTTCTTATTCTTAACTCCTATCTTGGCTCAATCTCGTATTTATTCTCAGCTTTATCAATGAGACACGAAAAAGTACGGGTTTACGCACAGTCCCGACTCACCTTAGGCATCAATGTATTAGCTTTATCAATGATACACGAAAAAGTACGGGTTTACGCACAGTCCCGGTTCATCTTAGGCAACATCAGAATGGTTTCATTGATGAACACAAGAAGGTACGGGTTTACGCACAGTCCCCGTTCATCTTAGACCATATCGTTTGAGCTGAGTTGTAAGAAGGATGATTCTGTATTTATCTTATGCTTTTCTTTCTACTTAACTGGCTGAACCTAAGGAAGGATCTTATGCAATGTATCTCAAGCCCCTAATTTGGTAAAAATAAAGTTCAATTATGAGGAGACAAATCTGGTTCTTTCGAGACACAACATAAGCTTAGGTTTCTAAGGCCAATGATCTACCAATCAGTGTTCAAGAGGGGCAAAAAAAACGAAAGTCCAAGAGTTCACTATGGTTACTAGCCAATCAACCTAGCAAGACTGTCTATCATTAGCAAGATGATTCCCAAAACTCTAGACTCAATCCTATATGAATGTGATGCAACTACATGAACACTCTATTTTTTATGGGTTTTCTATGCCTTAGATGATATGCAATCGAAAAAATTATGCTAACTGAAAATGTTTTTGGTTTTTCTATGTCTTAGATGTAATGCAAATGATGAAATGCAAGAAAAAACTAAGAATCACAGAAAACAAAGTCAAATGTCCCCTAGAATCCTCCCCCAAACTTAAATCACACAGTCTCTTGTGTGTATAAAAGCCCAAAAGAGGATCCTAGACCAGCAAGTCAAGAGAAAAATATGCAGTGGTATATACAATGAAGGGAAGGGGTTCCGTACCTAATTGGAGAATGAAAAAGTTGGAAATGAAGGAGTTTCTGGTTCGTTTTTAGAACACTCGAGCAGCCTTGCTCGAGTGTCATGCTCGAGTGTTATGCTCTGGTGCCAAATTCCTTGTGGTGCACGTTCCTTGACCTGAAACATAAGAAAAGAGCAAAAGAAACAAAGAAAAACTGCAAGAAAGAAAATATGTACAAGGATATCATGGGATTTCCTCCCAAGTGAGCTTGTTTTAAGTCACTAAGCTTGACTTCCCACACCCATCAGACCTGGAGTGGTTCAAAGAGAGGAATTGAGGTCCCCTCTGAGATGGTTTCATCAACCATGTAAAGCTTAACTTTCTGCCCATTTTCTGGAAGTTCCTCTCCTTTCTTGCTAAACATGGTGATGGATCCACAAGGCATAACTCTTTTAATGTGGAAAGGTCCTGACCAATCTGATTTGGGCTTCGTTGGAAAGAGAAGCTGCTTCACTTTGGCAAATGGTTTGGGATATTTGCTGCTCTTCACCTTGTACTCCATTACTCCATCCACAAAACCAATTGGTCTCAAAATTATATCAGGCCCAAGATCCAATTCTAGTAAATTGTATGATTCCTTAGAAGGCATATTCGTGATCTCATTGCAAGTAAACAAAGACTGAAGGCTTATCCCATCAACAACCTCTTCAAACATTGGAATTTTTCTGCAGTAGTCGCTAGCCTTACCACTCTTAGCCAATATAAGTCGAAGAAGCTTAGGAGGTTTAATGCCTAACTTATCCAATCCCTCAATTGAGAAGCTTTGTCCTCCAATAGTAGGTTTTCTAGCTGCATCGTCAATGTTAAACTTCATATTGAGATCCTTACCAAAGTTTAGCTCAATTGTTCCATTCCTCACATCAATTACAGCTCCAACAGAGGCTAAAAATGGTCTACCAAGGAGTAGTGGATCTTGTGGTTCCTCATCCATATCAATCACCACAAAGTCTGTAGGAACCTCAACACTACCAACCATTATAGGTATATCTTCCAGTAAACCATATGGCAAAAGGATAGAACTATCAGCTAGAATCAAAGAGAGCTTCCAAGACTTGTAGTTGTTGAACCCCAACCTCTTAGCAACAGATAGTGGCATTACGCTAATTGAAGCTCCAAGATCACATAAACATTTGCTGAAAGTTAAATGACCCAATGAGCATGGTAAAGTGAATGTCCCAGGATCATCTAGCTTGTCTTGAACTATCATCCTCTCTAAGATGTCATTGCACTCACGAGTCTCTACTGCCATACCCTCTAACTCATTTGTTCTTTCTTTCACAACATCTTTCAAAAAATTTTGATAAGGAGGCATTAGCATGAAAGCATCAAGTATAGGTATCTTTACCTCAGCATCCTTTATTTGCTTGTCAAAAAGAGCCTTGTACTTCATCATTACGTCCTTTTTAAACCTTTGTGGGAAGGGTAGTCGAGGTTTAAAAGGAGGAAGGGTAAAAGACTTGTCGATATCGTGCAAAATATCATGTTTTGGAGGTTGGTAAGGGGACACTCGACCTAGCCTTGCTCGAGTGTCCTGCTCGAGTGTCTCATTGTGTGGTTCTAAACATAATGCTCGATCAGTTCCAGCTCGAGCGTCCTGCTCGAGTGTTCTTTTCTGAGGCTTTTTCTCGATATTTTCAGCCTTTTTCTGACTAAGGCTATCCTCCCCAACTTGAATGTCACTGTCCTCAGTGAATTTATCATGTCGTACTTGTGGAGAGATCTCCTTTCTGCTCCTCAATGTAATGGATTTGGCAGTGCATTCCTTGGGGTTTTGAATGACTTTTCCTGGTAGTTGCCCAATAGTCTTAACTGCAGAGGAGGAAGCTTGCTTGTTCTCTAAATTCTTGAGGCGAGCATTAAGAGTCTCAATCTTGCAATTGAGGTCATTATGGGAAGCATCTATCTTAGTGTGTACCTCAGCAAATTTCCTGGTTATTTCAGAGGCGGGTAGCTGTCTGACCTTTGAGGATTTGCTGCAAGATGTCCATTACCTCAGGGGTTTGTTGGGGTTGGGTAGTGTTGTGGTATTCATAATCATGTGGTACAGTAGGTGGGCGGTGATGAGTTTGCTGGTATTGATGTTTTGGGACAAAGAGTTGGGATTGAGGATGGTGGTGCGGTTTTGGTGGATACACCTGATCTTGGGGATTAGCCACATTGGTGTTCCTGTATGAGAGATTTGGGTTGGTTTTGTAGCTGTTGAATTGTCTGTAGTTGTTGTTTTGGTTTTGTACGAAATTGACCTCTTCAACTTCATCATCGTCTTCTTCAACCCGTTCTGATTCACCGACATGGTTTACTTGCTTATGGTGAGCTGAAAGTAGCTTGTCCAGTTTGTCTTGTATGGCTTTGAGCTCCTTTCTACTAACCATATCTGAATCTGTTACGCCTCTGGGAGTTCGATCATAGTCTTCACTGTATTGGCCGTCTGCTTGTGCTAAATTCTCCACTAATTCCCATCCATCATCGACATCTTTATTCAGAAAATTCCCATTGCTAGCTGTGTCTAACAACATGCGTATCTTGGGGATCACGCCTCTGTAGAGAGTACTAAGAAGGGACTCAGTAGTGAAACCATGATGAGGACATTGTGATTGGTACATCTTGAATCGTTCCCAAGCCTCAGAGAATGTTTCGGAATGGTTTTGCTTAAAACAAGAGATGGAATTGCGGAGTTTGGCAGTTCTTGAATTGGAAAAGAATTTGCCTAGAAATGCTTCTTTGCAGGCGTCCCAAGATGTGATAGAACCTTGTGGCAAGTGTTTTTCCCATAGATGTGCTTTGTCTCCAAGAGAGAAAGGAAACAATCGCAATTTCAGAGCATCCTCACTAACCCCATTTATTTTTGTCAGACTGGTTAGTCTTTCAAATTCATCTAGATGATCTAGTGGGTCCTCAGAAGGTAAACCATGAAATTTACTGTTATGGACCATGGAGATCATTCCACTCTTAATCTCAAAGTTATTATTGGCGATGGCTGGTGGGACAATTCCATGGCGTTGAGTGTGGATACTGGGAGCATCACCGGCACCAATGTGTCTAACTCTCCTAGGTTGAGTTCCTAGTTCAGTAGCTTGTACTTGTTCTTCCATGTTCACCTGATCCGTGTATTCTTGGTTCAATCTGTTCCGTTGTTCACGCAAGTATTCACGAGGCAAACGGTCTATTCTGTCAGAGTATGGAATGAGGTCTTCACTACCACGGGATCTGGTATTCATGCAAGTGAATTGTTTCGTCTGAAATGACACTCGAGCAGGTGGTGCTCGAGTGTAGTGATCGAGTGTACCTGAAAGCAAAGAGAAAACCAGAAACGTTTTTAGAATAATAGTATAATAAAACTTAGTCTCAGAAAAGTGATTTTCCTAATTATAGCTAACTATTCCCAGTTGGCAACGGCGCCAATTTGATAAACATGTTTTGTGCGGTGTTTTCTCAAATACCAAACTGTCTATTTAATCAATTGCAGTACAGTATGGTGTCAATCCACTGGGAGAGTAACTAGCAATCAAGATATAATCTACTTATTCTAATCTAAGCCAAATTCGGTTTTAGTGAGTGGTGATCTATCCTAGGTGACAACGAAATCTTAAAACCAAATGCTAAAAATGAAACAAAGTATTAAAATGTAAAAACAGAGCATTAAAAGTAAAGCAATAGTGAAACTAATGATAAAGTGCAACACGAAATCTCAACCTAAAGCAGAGTATTAAAATCACGAAAATTCAATAAGGGAAAAACGGGTTCTCGAGGATTAGGATCAATGATTAGGGTATTCCTAGGGGTTCTAGACTTATCTATCAACCTATTTAGATGACCTCTAAGCAAGGAATCACAAAGTAATCACATTCGCTCTCGCGCAATGGGACCTCTCCTAAAAGACAACCTGACTTGACTCTCGCCCAACGATTGGAAATTCAAGAGGCCTTAAGTATGGACCTTACAAAGCCTAATAACACCCTAGACAATCAATCTCTTGAGCTAGGAAGATGCTATCTTAATTTAAGCATGTTCAAGTGATTCCCCAAACGCCTCTCGGGGGGGATTCACCAAGAGATCGAATTTCAATTGATCAGAAATAAACAAGCATTAAGAACACTTAAACTAAAGAGATCTAAGACCTTATTTAAACATAGACAAATCTAGAAATCCCTAAGTTTTCCCCTAATCTCACCCTTTCCTCAAGAACCCTAGACTAACTTACTCAGAATTCATGAAATAAAACATAGACTTAAAATCGAAATCTAATTGCATAAAACTTAAGACTTAAAATCGTAAATTGCTAAAAGAAAGAACTCGAAATTTTTGCTGGAAAAGATTGTATATTGAAAGCAGAAATTCTAGTACAATTTATAGATCAAAAGATCTTAAAGAAAAAGGAAAAATACTTAAAGAGAAAAAGGGAAAAATTCCCTTGAAAGAAAAATGGGAATTTCCTTTTAAAAGTTAAAAGGAAATTTCCTCAAGAAAGAAAATAGAAAAAGGTCTAAAATAGTTGTTGGGCTTGCACAAATGGGTCTTGATGAGCCTTTTTCGCAGAGAAGCCCAAGAAGTCAATCTTCGTCTGAAGTCTTAGTTCTGGTCCGAAAATCCACTCGACCAAGTGTGGTCGAGTGTCATGCTCGAGTGTCATTGGTATATGCCAAATCTTCTAGATCACATCCTGAACTTCAACTTTAGGCCAGCCGATTTTCCATTGGTCTTCTTGTAGTCCGAAATTCTTCATGAAATGCTCCAAAAAGTGCCTAAAAATACCCTTTATGCAATGTGTGCAATGCCCAACACTAAGTATGCAAATTATGCCTAAAAGAACCTAAAACTATGATAATAATGCAAGTATGAATGCAAAACATGCTAAATAATGGCCCTAAAATGTGGTAAAATGCAGACACATCAGTTAACGGAAGGAGAGTGACCTTACGCCCCTTGAACTCAAACGAGTGCTTGTTGGTGAAGCCGTCATGTGTCACTTTGCGATCTGATTGCCAAGGCCGACTTAACAGCGACTTGATCCAATTGGTAGTACATCACATAAGACTTCATCCTCATACTTACCTATCAACAATGAAACATTAACATGCTGAGTTACTGTCAAAGCCCCATTCTTATTTCACCACTGCAGCTTATACGGTCGCGGATGTGGGTTGGTTTTGAGCTGTAGTTTCTTGACCATAACCTCACTTGCGGCATTCGTACAACTACCACCATCTATGATAAGGATACATACATTTCCTTGTATAAGGCATGGAGTGTGGAAGAGATTCTCACGCTGGCAAGTCTCGTCGGGCTGAAATTGAACACTCAATGTCCGTCGTGCAACCAACATTTCCCCCACGGCTGCTGCCTCTTCTTCTTCTTGATCCGAGCCGAGCTCTTCCTCGTCTTGAGGAAGGATTTCTCCATTCTCTCGCAACAAAAATACCTTCTTATTAGGACAGTCACACGAGTAATGTCCCATTACCTAACACCTAAAACACCGCGTGATACTGAGAGCATTACTACTCTTTTGCTTGAACTCGGGCTTTGCTTCCTCTTTGACGGACACAGAGGCTGGTCAGGTGTCCCTTGAATATGTCGGTTTGCTGAAATCCTTTGGCTTGACCACACTTGGCGTGAAGCTTGATTTGAGGTAACATCTCTTAATCTGAGATTCAATCATCTCGGCTTTGTGTACCATCTCTTGTATGTCGTCATAATTCTAAAGCTCCACATTGTCTTGGATTTCTCGATTCAGACCTCCAAGAAACTGTGACATCAACATTTCATATCCTTCTCTCAAATCCGCACGTATGAGCAGAGTTTCCAGCTCTTGATAGTAGTCTCTGACAGTCTTAGTTCCTTGTATGTGGTGTTTGAGCTTACTGAGGATCTCACGCTGATAGTGTCCCGGCACAAACTTCCTCCTCATCTGGGCTACGAGCTGATCCCACGTGGTGATGGGGAGCTCCCGGAGACGCTGCCTAGTGACACCTAGCTGTTCCCACCAAAAAATTGCATAAATCATTAAATTCTGAAACATCAATCATTACCTTGTTGAGCTCATAAGTCCTCTGGACAAGGAAGTTCGACTCCATCTTCCTCTCCCAATCGAGATAAGCTTTCGGGTTACTGATATACCTCATTTAGACCGACTTATAGCTTACTAATTCATATGTTTTCTTTAGTCTTTGCCGTGTTCTTCGAGTCTTTTCAGATACGAAACGCAATAATACTTTGGGTTCCACATGCTGAGCAAGAGTGGAACTTAACTTTGGATTTTTCCATTTCGAGTTGAACGATCGATCGAGCAACACCAAGATCGATTGATCGTAACTTTAGATAGGGAAACTTGCACTCGATCCGATGACCGACTCCTCACGCCTAACACTATCGACCCCCACTCGTCTATATTATGCGCACGATCCATTGCACGACTTAGCACTCAAAGATCAATCGTACCAGTTAAGGAAAAGTTACGCACGATCCTTTGCACGATACATAAGTTTCACGATCGAATGAAGAAGGGTTCATCGATCGAGCAGTCTACGGATCGATCGATCCACGACTCTGCGAAACAAAAAGCGAATTTCCTTATTTCGTGCCAGTTGGTTTTATTATATATATTAGGTTAAGAAAACACGTTTTGAGATATACTTTTAGAGAGAGAAAAAGCAGCAGACTTTTATTCTAACCTAGGGAAGAAGGATTGAGATCTCTACATCCTTAGAGAAGATCCATGAACCTCTATTGCATCTATTTTGAGTTTTGAATGAACTTTCTTACAATTGCTTGCTTGTTCACTATTTCCATGTTTGAGTAATTCATAATTAGGTTTAGGGTGTTCTAAGGATCCTAAAGGGATCAAGGATGAGGAACAAATAGGTCTCGATTATGGAATCTCAACCTAGAAACATGGTTAATGTTTAGGTTAGAGTAGTTAACTAATCTATGATCTCAGGTTGCTTATTATCCCAGAAGTTTAATAAGAACCAGAACCTTTCTAGGTAAGCAACACTTTCACTACCAACGAGAGTTGATGCTAGGTTGGGTTGTGGACACTTAGAAACCGTCAACACTGCATGGTTAGATTCCCAGAACCAACGAGAGTTAGGATCTCTAGGATCTAGGCATAGTGATTATCGCTGCGAGAGTAGGATAGTCAACTGTTATTTCTTAGTCGAGAACGGAACTGATTTGGCCTGAATAGATTCCTCAACCTATCCTTGATTTCTTTGTGAATCCCCTAAACTTGATTCCTTAGGTAATGTTTACATTAATTTCCTTGTTATACTGGATTGCACTTACAACATCTACTTTCTTAGCTCTAGTTAAATAATCAAAACGTTAGTGTGGCCATTGGTCTTCGTGGATTCGATCCCTAAATACTATTACGTTTGATGTGCACTTGCAGTAAGATATAGGGTTAAAACTCGTTGTATCAAGTTTTTGGCGCCGTTGCCGGGGACCAATAACAGTGCCTTCCGATTATTTATTGAGTTAGAGACTAAGACACCTTCGTTTACCTTTTTGTTTTTTTTTATTTGTTTTGTTTTTCAGGTCTGTTTTCATAATGACTGACGAATGAGAGAACGCAGTCGATTTTACAAGCCACGAAGCTACGTTAGAATGGTTAAGGCGAGAGATCGAAGAGTTGAAACGGGAAAGAGATGCTAGAATAGAACATATGCCAAGAAGGGCCATTGGTGAAATAGAAACACCTCACCGCTACTATCAATGTCGATCAGCGATTTCAGTTAGTTTACCAGAGGGATGCATTGAGCATGAGATGAACCCTCCTTTGATAGCATTGGTGAGACAATTTACCTTTCACGGTTTCCCTGCTAAAAACCCTATAGATCATCTCAAAAACTTTGAGGAAATCTGCAGTACAACCGCACCTAGAGGGATACCTGAGGATTATGCTAAGTGCAAACTTTTCAAATTTCCTTTGGAAGGAAAGGAACCAAATGGCTTCAGTCTTTGCCAGCAGGGTCTTTAACCTCATGGGAACAGGTTCAAACAAGTTTTTGGATCATTTCTTCACCAAAAAAATGACTGCTAAGTTAAAAAACCAGATCTCAAATTTTCATCAAAGAGACGGTGAGTCTTTCGGAGAAGCGTGGGATAGGTTGAAAGGATATAGAAGGGATTCCCACACCATGGCTTCAGCGATGAACAAGTTTTGAACTCCTTTTATAGCGGACTGAGTTGGAGTTTTAAGAAGCTACTCAATGCTTCAAGCAAGGGAGCTTTCACTACAAACACGAGTGAGAGCGCTTTTCAGCTGATTGAAAATTTGGCTGTGAGTACAGGGGATTTACGTGAGCACGAAGTATATTCACCCGAGACGGACATAATCCCAGGGATATGTGAGAAGCTAGATCAGTTCATAGCTTCGAGTGAGTTTAGGAGGAAATCTGCTAAATCTTACCCACTACAGAAGAAATATATCCTTCAGAGCCATCAATCAGAAGTGCTTTACACCGAGCAAAAGGTCAAAGAATGTCCGACTCCTTCATCAAATGACGAGATTAAAGCTTAACTGGAGCAGATTCAGGGTCAATTTAGGACTACATCCGAAATCAATAACCAGATGGGAGTTATGTACTCAGTGTTGAGTTCCAGGATTGATTATGTTATGTCTAAAGTGGAGAACACGACCTCCCTTGTGGCTGCTAACGATCGATCGGGCAGTCTAAGGATCGATCGATCCAAGATTGCAGACGATAATCATCAATCTTGTGATGTTGTTATGTTGAGAAGTGGTAGGGAACTTGAAGCAAACATCCAAAGACCAAGACCAGATAGTGTAGTAGTCGATGTCAAGGATGATGGAGCTGAAGAGGTTTGTGAGGAAACGGTACACCTACGCCGATACCAGAGCCGTCAGTAGCACCTGAGAGATCATACGCCCTGGTACCACCGTACCTAGTCCCACCAAGGAAGTCCAAAAAGGATTAGAGAATGCCAAATGTAAGGAGTTGTTATCAGATTTGTCTATTCGGTTGCCTTATGTTGATGCCTTGCAGATGATACCTTCACTTAAGAGCTATGTCAAGAGCCTAGTGACGAATAAGTTCATAGGAGAAGATAGGGTAATGATGATCACGCAGGATTACAGTTCCAGACTTCAAAATCGCTTTCATAAGAAAGAAGAAGATCCTGGACGATTTGTACTTTCAGTTCGGATAAGTTCTGTAACTTTTGAGCGTTCGTTGTGTGATCTAGGCTCAAGTGTAAACCTAATGCCATATTTTGTAGCATTGAGGTTGGGATTCTCGGACTTCAAGTAAACCAAGATCTCTCTCATATTTGCAGATCGCTCAGTGAAATATCCAGTGGGTATTCTCGAGGATCTTGATGTTGAGGTTGGAAATACTTTGGTACCAACCAATTTTGTGGTGTTGAAGCTAGACGAGGAGCCTAAGGACCCTCTCATTTTAGGTCGCCCTTTTCTCCGAACAGTAGGTGCTATGATTGATGTCAGGAATTGAAGAATAGACCTACAGCTAGGGGATATGAAGATAAGATTTGAGATGGACAGGATGCTGAAGAAACCAATGTTGAATGGCATGACCTTCTCTGTCGACACTTCTCAAGAAATTTCAGAAGAACAGAATGAAGAGGTATACCTTGAAGATCCTCTTGAGCTTGCGCTTACAAGAATAGAGTCGGAATGTGGGTTTGCCAACGACGAAGCGGCAATCTACACCAGAATGTTGGATTCATGCAAGCCGATTGAGGAAATGATAGCCTATGCAACTTTAGATCCTCTGACACCATCTGTACCCTTAGCTTTGACAGACCCTTGGAGTGAATTAAAAGCTCCAAAAGTCGAGCTTAAGACTCTCCCAGCAGGATTAAGGTATTTATTTCTCGGTCCAAATTCTACCTATCTTGTAATAGTTAACGCTAAGTTGAATGGTTCTGAATTAGAGACGCTTATTAGAGAACTTCGAAAGTACCGTAGGGCTATAGGTTACTCATTAGATGATATCCCTGGTATTTTACCCGAGTTCTGCATGCATAGGATACATCTGATCGATGAGTCTAAAAGCTCTATAGAGAACCAAAGAAGGTTGAATCCAAATCTGAAAGAAGTTGTCAAGAAAGAGATAATGAAATTGCTAGAAGCAGAGATCATATATCCTATATCTGATAGTAGTTGGGTTAGCCTGGTCCATGTCGTACCTAAGAAAGGAGGAATAACGGTTGTCAAAAATGAGAATAATGAATTGATACCTACCAGAACTGTCACAGGTCATAGGATGTGTATTGATTTCAGGACTTTAAATTTCTCTACTAAGAAGGACCATTTCCCTATGCCCTTCATGGACCAAATGCTTGAGAGATTGGCTAAGCACTCTTACTACTGCTTTTTAGATGGTTATTCAGGTTTCTTTCAGATTCCCATTCACCCAGACGATCAGGAAAATATGACTTTTACATGTCCATACGGTACATTCGCATATCGCAGAATGCCATTTGGGTTATGCAATTCTACAGCCACTTTTCAAAGATGCATGATGTCAATTTTCACTGATATGATTGAGGATATTATGGAAGTTTTTATGGATGACTTCTCTCTATATGGTTCTTCTTTCTCTGGTTGTCTTTCTAACCTTTGCAGGGTTCTCCAACGATGTCAGGACAAGCATTAGGAAGGAAGGAGGTCTGAACCAAGGGAGGGAACTTGACCTTTAGGTAACTGATTTGTTGACGAGTTGTATCGTCCTCTCTACCCCTTTCTCTCCTAACGGTTCCTCTACTATTATCCGAGGCAACAAAATCGTCATAATCATCCGAAAATGGATGAACATGTACGCTAGCTCTGGCTCCCGGAGCCCTTGACTCGTTTCTATTAAAAATTGGTGGAGATCGGTGTCGATTAAAAATTGTTTCTCTTCCCCCAACACGAGTATTGGATTCTACTTTCGAACCTGACCGAGTTTTAGAGGTTCTCCTAACTGACGGTCCAGCAATGCCTTTACTCTTAGCTATACAGATAGCTTCTCACGGTGTAGGAGTATAAGAGTCGTCACTGTCTGTAGAGTGAGACTCGTTCACTAGTAGTCTCATCTTTTGTTCCATTCGATTCTGCAAAGTATCAACCTTTTCTTGGAGTTGTTGAGAGAGATTTGTGGCGAGTGATTAGTTCGCGTCCTTAATGTGTTGAGCCATGAGTCGAGTCACATCTTCTATTGCTTCAGCTGAGAGTTCCATGGCACCTGCGAGGGCCACACGAAATTCTAGAGTAAAATAGTCTTTATGAATTAACAAAAAGAACAAAACCAGAATCTAATTGCATAAGGAAACCAAAACTCAATAGGAAAAGGGTAAAAGATTATCTAATAGATTTAAATCCTTATCTAAACTGGACAGCCAATAAAATTAATCCATGTAGCAATCCTAACAATAAAAAAATGTGACTTAGATTAACCTAATAGAAAAATTCAAAATTCGAACTAAACGCGAAGAACACAAGAAAGAAAAAAAATTCACAAACGAGAGTTGGGTTTAGAGGTGTTGCTTAGCCTTTGGTTCAGAGCTCCACGTGATAGGATCCCAGTGGTCTATCCGAAGCAAAGGCAACAAGAAGTATCAAGTCGTTGCAGCTAAGGTGATAGATTAGGGAAGCTGCGGGAACTCATCGTTAGAACTCGACGACCTGTGCGGAGTAGAACAAGGGCGCACGCGTTCGGTGTAGGAGCGGAGTTGTGCGAAGGTGGGAGTGATGCGAGAATGATGGGGAATCGACTCAAAAACGTAGTGGATATATGTCTTTGATGGTTAGAAGTTTTCTTGGAATCAAACGAGATTGTAAGAGGAACGGATTCAATCTTAGAACCAAACAAGAATTCTCACAATTCTTTCTTAGCAAAGGTTTTTCGTTCAAACTTGGTTGCCTGACAAAATCCAGGTCTCGCCATATTTATAGAAAGAAAACTAGGCTTTTACAAATAACCTAGATAAAAACAACACATCGTTTAAAATAAAACAACAAGTTGTTTTTGTAAGGAAGCCAAAAACAACACAGCGTTTCCTTATTTCCAAAGAAATAGACTAAAGTAGCTTAATGTAAGTGATTAATCTGCCTCGTGAAAAACCTTGGTTCGGACCTCCTTCCTTCCAATACCTCCCATAAGGAAAATAGTACAGAAAAACACTTAGCTACTTTAGTGAATATCACTTGGTTCTTCTAGTTCGAGAGTAGCCACAGTGAATATCACTTCTTCCACCTCCTCTTGCTTAAGACCGATGAAAGCATGGGCTCCCTTAGCCAACTCCCTTGTTCTAGCACGGCTGACCCTCGTAGCTAGTTCCAGTTCTTCTTCTTCCAAGCCGTTCACGATCACATCAGTTGGGCTTGGGTAGATCAAGCTGACTTATTGAGTCGGGTATGGGTTGCTAAAGAAAAAGGATGTAAACTTAACCTTTGTTGCAATGAACAACAAGACGGAGTATCAGATTTCGGACAATGAAACCATCTTTGTGAATGTCGAGTATGCGTCCCAAATGATTAAGACCTAAGGGATGAGATTCTTAAGGAACTACATCAGTCTAGACTCTCGATCCATTAAGGGGCCACTAAGATGTACCATGATCTGAAGAGAAACTACCATTGCATGGGAATGAAATGGGATGTGGCTAAGTGGATAGCAGAATGTTCGACGTGCCAATTCGTAAGGCGGATCCTTTGGTTCCGAGTTGTAATGAACCTACCAATCCCATAATGGAAATAGGGCATGATCACTACGGACTTTGTTACGAGGTTGCCCACATGTGACAAGAAGGATGTAATTTGGGTCATCATGGGTCGATTACCAAAGGCCGCACATTTCCTCGTCGTGAATCGAAAGGATGGGGCCGAGAAATTAGTTGAGTTATATATCAAGGAACTTGTCAGATTGCATGGAGTACCAGTCAGTATAGTATCGGACTGGGACGCCAAGTTTATCTCGGTGTTCTGGAAGGTAATCCAGATTAAGTTTGGGACCAAAGTCCACACTAGTACGGCCCATCATCCGCAAACAGACGGTCAGTCCAAGAGGACAGCTCAAATGCTCAAAGACTTATTGTTGGCGAGTGTGTTGGATTAGAGCAGTAAATGGAAAGATTACTTACCCTTAGCCGAGTTTGCGTACAACAGCAGCTTCCATGCTAGTAGTGGAATGTCTCCATATGAAGTCTTGTACAGACTTCGTGGAGGAGACAATGAAAAGGATACATACATTGAAGCTAAAGATAAAAGCAACCCAAAATAGACAAAAGAGCTACACAAACAAGAGAATGAAAGAGCTCAAATTCGCAGTGGGCGACTTGATATACATCAAGACGATCACATATAAAGGAAAGGAACGGTTGGCTTGGTCAGCTAAGTTAAGTCCAAGATTCATGGGTCCGCATAAGATTCTAGAATGTATCAGACTTGTTGCCTATAAGGTGGAACTGTCATTAGAACTGGATACGTTTCATAACGTGTTCCATGTATCCATGCTAAGAAAATGCATCGGCAGTTAAGAACGAGAACCTCCAAAAGATTTGAAGAGAAATTTCACTGTCGAAGGCAGACAGGTCCGGATCACAGGCTGAAAATCAAGTCAGATTGCATGAAAAAGGTTAGAATGATCCACGTGGAATGGTATTGTGATGGAACCAGGGAAGTAGCGTGGGAACCAAAATTCTTAATGCAGGAGAAGTTTCATAAGTGGTTCGAGAAACATGAAGTCAGCTCCGTAACGTCCTAGATTTGAGGACAAATATCCTCTGGGTAAGGGAAAATTGTAACACCCGCGTCCTGTGAACTATTCCGGATGATTATGGGCAAGTCCAAAGAATCTGTCGAATGGGTGGGTTGCTCTGAATGAGCAAGTAGTTGATGGGCAAGTCCTTAGTACTTTTTCGGTTCAAATAGTGAACTAACATGCATCACATTGACTTGATATGTGTAGTCTTTTTGGTAACAATATGAATGTACTAGCACTTGTTCATAAATAAATGAAACTATTTAAGTATCAAATTGGTCTATTCACTAAAAAATGCTAGGCAATTAGGAAAGCGTATCTATTCAATAAGTGATTGGTTTGAACTTTCCTGCAAACTTTGTAGCTCCAGGTTGGGACAATCTGCTTGCCTACGGATCGCATAGAGTTGACTAAATGGGGCTCATAATGACCTTACAAATAGCGAAACATGGAGATTGAAAACTTCAAAACCTATATAAATAAGCATCCTTACGGAGTCATTTTTCTACATAACGCGTACTTTTGATGACATCACCATGGACATAAAATCAGAGCTTGTGTAGGATGAGATGAGCTCCGAATTGAGGACGAGTGGTCATGACTGTTTGAGGCGCATGAACATAAGAAGGAGAGAGCTCGAAAAAGAATTTCTGCAAAATCAAAGCCATTGCCATCTTTGCCTCCAACAGAGCAAAACTCTGACCAATGCAGATCCTCGGTCCCCACCCAAAAGGGAAAAAGGAGACCTGGTTCTTTGTTGCTTTTGAGAGACCGTCTCTAAATCGTTCCGGCTTAAATTCTGCTGCATCATCTCCCCAAAGCTCGGTGTCACGATGGACTATAGCAGTTGGAATATAAATTTGAACTCCAGCTGGAAGGGTAAGCTTTCCTAGCTTCAACTCTTTGTTGACAGCTCGTTTAAGCTGTGCCACTGGAGGGTATAGCCTCAAAACCTCATTGAAGATCATAGTCATCTGATGTAAAACATACACATACAAACTTCAAATTGATATTCATACGACATTCGCAAATATAAATGCAGTTTTATGGAAGAATATGGTGAAAGATGTGGCTTTTTAACTTACGACTTTAAGATTGTTGAGGGACTCTATATCAGGTTGACTATTATCACTGAGTATTTGCCTCACTTCCTCTCGTGCACGAGCTTGCCAGTTTTGATGATGGCTCAATAGAACCATTGTCCAAACCAACAGTACTGAAGTTGTTTCTTGTCCCGCAAAATAAAACAACTTGCACTCTTTCATAACATCTTCTACGCTCATTCCATTTCCCTGAGATTCCTCTGAATTTGACTCAAGCAGTATCCCCAACAAATCATTGTTTTCTGGTTCTCCAGCTCCTCTCGCCTTTTCCCGTTTGCTCACAATTCCTCTCAGTATTACATTTACTTCTCTGTCTATTGCTTTGATCCTTCTATTGCTTTTTGTTGGGTAAAACCTACACCAAACAACAAATTCTCATAATTCTAGGTTCAGTTGGATTAAAGGACAAGACAATTGGGGATGTGGCTTTGCCTCAGCCCAGGGATGTAAGATTTCTTAATAGCTCGTGCTATGAGCTCAGCTAATTCCCCTTGTAGTTGAAATATCCTCTGCCCTTCTTTATAGCTGCTTCCAAAAGCAGTGTGAGAGATCACATCCGCAGTCATATTCACAAGCCAAGGCCATACATCGATTTCAAGAGGCGATTCTTTATCAGTAAATAGCCTATCCCATTGGCAGACAACCTCACTGCAACAGTGGTAGAACGCAGGGACCATCTTCTGTAAACCAAAAGGCAGATCATTTAATGATCACACCAAGTCTAACTGGATTTAGACAGCAACAGAGAAAAATAAAACAAGAACCTTTATCTTCTCAAGGTGAAAAGCCGGATTTATAATCCTCCTGTGAGTCGCCCATTTATCTCCTTTGTAGCTCGCGAGCCCGCCTGCTAATAATCTGATCAAAGGGAATGTAGTAGCTTTCTCAAAGTCATAAACTTTATTAAAGACTTCCTTGATCTGCTCAGGATTCGTAATCATGATCGCTGGAATTGGTCCAATCCATATGTAGAAATTTTTTCCTGTTACACCAACATAACTCAACAATATGAGCACCAACAACGAATTAAGTCAAACTAGATTCTACACATTTCATTTCCAACTTTGTGAAACCAAAAGGGCAGATTTTGTGCTCCGAATCTCTCAAATTCTAAAAGAGGAAAGCCAAGGGGGACATAATACCATAAGAACTGAGCATCTTCAAGGCAAGAGGAAGTAGACGTGGGGTGATATCATCAGTTACTTTGATGGGTTTAGATCTCGCCTCCATCATCATATTAACATTCGTCTTAATATCTCCGACAAGAGGCGTGTAAGGAGTTCCAATAAGACCTTGTCTTCTCAGGTAACTCTCCAGCATCTTCGGTTTTATCCAGACCCACTTCACGATCCGCCATGTCCACAGTAATACTACTGCTACAATCACCACTAAGGTTGCTACTACTGAAAAAGACATCACCGATCCTATCACTCACTCTAGCTTCCGCAATTGTAGACCTTTTTTGTATAATCTATTACTAAATTTTCGGATTATACAATTTACAGTCGAAAACTCCAAATTCTTTGCCGGAAACCGGGGAAAGGGTGTTTCTTTTTTCTTTCTTTTCTTTACTTGTTTGTCGGACTCGTGTGATGGTTTCCCCACTGCTCTAAGTGGAAATTCTATTCATCATGCCTAATGGATTGGACGGATCTTTATTTCAAGATTTACTGATTAAATAATGGGTAATTGTATTATTGCTCTACTTTGCAGATTACTACAGTGTATAATGTTGCAAAAAGTTTACAACTTTATATTAATTGAAGTTCAAAACTTCGCCATGTTGACAAAGAAAAAAATGAAGTGTACGCGCATGTGCCAGACGCCGAAAGTTCCATCATGGACCGGTTTCAAAGGTAAGTTCCATCATCAACAAATTAGTTCCATCATGAGAATGAAGTGTTTCCGGTTTATTGGTTTTGCATAGAAGCTTTGATTTACGATAGTGATAGATTGTGCACAGTTTACTCTCCCAAGTCTCAACACCACTACACAAGCAAACTTGGAAAATTTTATGAGAGTTGGAAATGAGTCTCTTGAATAACGTATCATATCTATAAAAAATATATATAAGTTCAAAAGATGCAAATTCCAAAAGTTCAAGTTAAGAACTTCAACTGGTGTTTTTTTTTTCAGAGCCGGAGCTAGATCCCTAATCTGTTGATATAAAAAGATAGATCCATGTAGATTACTTTTACATGAAGAGGTTGGGCTTTGATGCCTTGTATGTAGTCTTGAGCTTCCTGCTTGGTGGTCTGACCTTCCTGAAAACAAGAGGGAATTTGATCTTCGAATTATGGAACTGCTTGGTGCACTCTCTTTTGCACAGCTTCGCAGGGACTGTGGCCGTCTTGATGATCTGAATGCAAGGAAACCTCACTCTATGGCGAGAAGCCATCTCAGTGTACATCTGCTCTACTGCACCATTGAGCGTCGTATCACGGTACTCCTTGTACATGTTGTGGTAACCAGTTCGGCTCTGATAACGCAGCCAGATACCGTAATTCTTGATTTTCGTGGGGTTCTTCTCAAAAATCTATTGATAAAAAAGTAGAACACCAAAATCATATTGAAGTATCCATCTTTCAGTATATTAAAAGAAATTGAACCTCGAATTACAATGCATACCTCATTGATGGCAAGCATTTGTCCGTTGCTTTTCTTAACCTTTTTCAGTTTCCTTAGGAAGTACCTAGATACAAGCAAAAACAGATCGGATCATGGAGAAAAACAGAGTTTTTTCACGAACAAACTGGTAGCAAACAGAACGTTACATGACTCACCAAAACTTGGACTTAGCACGGACTTCATTTGTGGCCCATAACTTCATCCGGTAGATCTTAGGGTGCTCATCTTTCTCGGTAGGAAGGGCTCTCCCAACCACTTGATACTGGTGAAACTGCTCAACGTAACAAATGTGGATTGATTCAATTTCCAGTTAGATTCCAAATTAAAAAGATCTCAGCTTTTGCCAACCCTCAAAAAGCACTAAACACACAACTTTAAATTCTATCAACTAGTCTCCACATTACATGACAACACTAATACGAGACTTGGGGCAGCTAATTAAGCTTAAAGGAATCATATTCCAAGCCAAGAAAAACTCAAAAGCCATCCTGTATATTCAAACCTATATAGCTTAATGATACATTATCCCGATCGAGCAGAACTTATGATTCTCTAATTCAATCTTCAAAACGACCAAAACCCACATCTCAGGTTCCTCTAGATTAGATACGCGACGTAAAGAAGCAACTCACCCGGAAAGTACCCATTTTTGCAGAGAGATGAAGCTCCGACTAAATCAGCGGAAAGAAGACAGAGAGCAAACACAGTGGCGCTAATGAGAAAACTGTAAAAGTACTCTTTAGGACAAACCCTAGGCCGTCTTTGGGCTTTTATTTTTTCTAATTGGGCCTTTAATAATCCCTTTTTCATTTCATTGATAAATAAATAAAGAGTATCAGAGTTCATATTTTGTGAGTTACATGTCACTTCGTTTATTATATGTATATAAGTTCGAATCAATATCATCTAAGCAAATGCAAATCTTTATATATAACTTTCTTAAGGATTAATACACACATTAGTATGTTTAGAGAAGAGCAATTGTAAATAACAAATAAAACACCCTGTAATCTAAGAGAGAATCAACATACATTGAGCTCTTTTAGGTAAAACACACATGTACATTTTTCTTCTGCAACGGCCTGAACCGATTTAGAGTGTTGACATATTCACTTCAAGACCAGGCTCCTGATCCTCTTACGGCTCCAACGACGATGAAAATGGTAGCAACAAGAGCCTGGGACAGGAATTAAAGAAGAATTGAGTTAGCTTGATCAAGACCAAAACAAAACAAAAAAAGATATGGTTGAATGAATGAGAATTGACTTACGCCAATTGAGCAAGCTATATATCCTGGCCTCTCACGCAGGTTTCTTGAGAATAGTAAAAGAAAGAATCCAATGTACCAAGGGATCGCACCAAAGAAGAAACCAAGTATGAATCTTCATGAAACAAAAGACCAGATTAAGTTAACAACATAATTGTCTGCTTAAAGTTATGACAAATGAATATGTAATGAGAAGAGAAAGTAAAACTGATGAAGAATCACTTACAATACCCAGCCAACTCCTATACCACAGCAAGGAAGACGTTCATGTTCTGTAGTATACATTCCTCCATTAACAGCATAACCTGCGGTTTAAGATTAGAGCTGATGAATTCACTAGTGATTACCTCAACGAGCTTTAGAAAAATCTATGTCAGCAACCCAATTTTGATTTTCGTTTTCATTCTGAAGTGAATCTGACAACTTGATTTCTTACGAAATAGGAACCAAAAGAATAAGCAATAGTCAGATTCTACTATAATTACTGGATCAGATTTGAACAGTACTATAAAGGATCGAACTTTCCAAGAATCAGAATATGCGAATATTAGCAGAGTTAAGAAAAACATCAAATCAAATATCCAGTAGCCGAATTTAACGAAAACTCAAAGCTTTTGAAACCATCTCTGAATCAAACAGCTGCTCTCTGGATCTAATAATGCCAAACTTCGTCGAAACAGTGAGAGAGAAGGAAGAATTTCAAACCCTGGACATAAGGTTGAGCTGGCTGAGGAAAACCGGAAGCCGGAGGCTGTTGCTGCGGCGGAGGTGGATAGTTGGAGACGCCTTGAAACGGAGGAGGAGGAGGAGGTTGATGTCCCGTTGCAACTGATCTGGTTTTAGTTTCTTCAACTCCGTCGCTCGTCATCTCTTTCTTGAGATCAATATACAGAAAACTAAATCTTTGTCTGATTTGGAGTTTGGTTATTTGATCTGAGAATGTGTGAAGGGTGAAATCAAAGATTTCGTCTTATTAAGGTTACGTAATCTGTGGGATGCACCGCACTTGCCACGTTGCTCTTTCTGTGGTGTGTTAGATTTCTAATTGGTTTTGCGTAATTTCAGGTGAATCAATCATTTCATTTTATTTATTATCTAAGAAGATTGATTTTTTTATTTAACTAAATTTATACAGTGAGTATAGTCGTCTTCGTGTCGTATTACACACCCCTCCTATACGTATACGTAACTTAAATTTTTCACAAATATAATACTCCTTTATCAGTATAATTGTTTGAAAAAAAATCTAAGCATGTTCCGAAGGCAAAGCGTGAAAAGCTAGACTTATTTGTTAGGATCTATGTGTAACCATCGCTGATCATGCATATCTACGTTTCTTCAGGTCACGAGTCACCATCACTTCTCATTATTGGTCCTGCGTCTTCCACGAGTTTTCTCATATCAATTCGATGTTTATAAGAAGAAGATTTATCCTCTTCAATTTGTTTTGCTTTAGTAATTTTCATATATTTTCCAACTTATGTTATTTTAATCAATAAGAAATCAGGTTACATGTGCGTTCAACTGTAATAATACAAGATTAAAGGTTGTGAATGATGTCTTACAGATAGATAAAGAAAAAAGAAATACTATCCCAACTTCTTATTTTACATAATTATTATAATAACCCAATCCCAATTAAAAAAGATATCATTTGTTGACCAGAAAATATATTTCAAGCTGACAATATTAATTGCAAAATAATGTAAAAGGTTGAATTTAACCAAAAATTAAGATGATAATAATAGTGATGAGATCATTGAAGAAAATACATTAAATTGAAAGCGGTGAGACCAGATGCCAGTTTTAAGATATCAATGATCGAATCCCATACATGTAGTAGTACGAGGGTATTTTAAAGCCAGTAAGCTAGTTGATAAAAAAAAAATTGAAAGATGCGAGTATTCGATCAAAGTAAGATCCTCTTAGTTACGATTGAAGTGAAACATGAGATAGGAACTGGGACACTTCTAATGATGTCTTCTCACACGTGTCTGACACATTTGCACCCTTTCAGGCGTTTGACGCGTTTCTTCTCTTCCCATCGACATCAATGTCTTTGTCTCGGAAGAACCGGACCCACGAACGACACCGTTTGTTAGCCTCGGAAGAAGGGAACAGAGGAAATCGCCACAACAGGATTATGATCGGAATGTTTTCTTTTTAGCTGTCTCTCTCTCTTTGTCTCCCTTTACTAACTCATCAATCCCACGAAGCACAACAAAGGTCATTAACTGCAATCGTCTGTTTCTGGTTGTTTTATGAGATTAGTGTTTGATCCCAAACAACAACAAGAAAAAGTATAGTTGGAATAGTTGTTTGTTTAACTTCTGGGTTTTGTGAAGGAAGAAGTGGAAGTTTCATCAAAATGGAGTCTTCAGTGATCCATCATGTGATGATTGTGTTACCGTTCCTTTGGTTTCTATCTTACTTAAATCGATCACACATCCTTTTCTATTTCCTCGCTCTGGTTTATCTTTACCTGGTACTGTTCCTTTTGCTTCTCTCTCTGGTGACATCTTTCTCTTTCGTGTTAAAGCTTTGACTTTTATGGATTGGGTGAAAAAAGATTGATGCTTTGAAAATTCTCTGTTTTGGTGGGTTTGATTAGGTTCATGAACGGTATGTGATGAGATTAAGGAGGAAATTGCAGTTTGAAGAGAGGAAACAAGCTAATCAGAGAAGAGTAATATTCATCTTTATATTTGCTTTTTTCATAATGTGCACAAATTAGTTAATGCTAGGGCTCTCTCAATCTTGTATTTGATGATACTGACTTAAGCTTTTAGGTATTATCTGATTCTGAATCGATACGATGGTTGAACCATGCCGTGGAGAAGATATGGCCAATTTGTATGGAACAGATTGCGTCTCAGAAGATTCTGCGTCCAATCATACCTTGGTTCTTGGACAAGTATAGACCCTGGACTGCGGTAAACAGTACAAATCTGTCTCTGTCTATCGAAGATTCTGTTTTTTTGGTCTAACACGACTGTTGAAAAAGTACTATTCCACTTACCTTATCACATTTTACAGCAGTATAATAAACTGTGTGTGATAATTTGTGTAGAAAGAGGCAGTTATACAACAACTCTATCTGGGAAGAAATCCGCCTCTGTTGACAGATATAAGGGTGCTTCGGCAAGCTACGGGAGATGATCATTTGGTATAGTTGTAAAACCTCAGTTTTGTTGTAATTATATTGGTGATTAACATCTGTAGAGGATGTAGAACTTATACTGGAGTGTATAATGCAGGTGCTGGAACTTGGAATTAATTTCCTCACAGCAGATGATATGAGTGCAATCCTCGCTGTGAAACTAAGAAAAAGACTTGGGTTTGGAATATGGACTAAGCTGCATTTGACAGGAATGCATGTTGAAGGAAAGGTAGTGGATTTCATTTTCTGTAGAT
Organism: Lepidium sativum; assembly: GCA_023374145.1. Classification (NCBI taxonomy): domain Eukaryota; kingdom Viridiplantae; phylum Streptophyta; class Magnoliopsida; order Brassicales; family Brassicaceae; genus Lepidium; species Lepidium sativum. Next base: position 79,981 of record JAKUCM010002971.1, read on the forward strand.
AGTTTTACATACGCAGCGCTCTCTTTAAATGGAGTACCTTGACTCATATGGATGCATTTGCTTCACGAAGGTGTTAATTGGAGTGAAGTTCCTTCGACGATGGCCTTTTCTGGGGCGTTTACGTGTGTGTTTTGCAGAGCCACCATATTTCCAAATGACTGTTAAACCAATCACCACTCATGGGCTTGATGTTGCTGTGCTTCCAGGGATTGCAGGATGGCTAGTAAGTAATTAAGTATTGACGCCTGATAAGCTTGTGAAAACTTAACTAGTGTGAGAGTGTCGAGACTCTTCTCAGGCTCTTATGTGTATTTCCTATTCTAACACTCCCACCAAAATCTTTCTTCCATATTCAGGACAAACTTTTGTCTGTTGCATTTGAGCAGACTCTTGTTGAGGTAATATCCTCGTGGTTTGTTACCTTCCTCTCCCGATGCTCGGGGTTAATCCCCTCTTGTAGTTTAGAAAACATTGACTCACAGTTACGCAAGCTAAATGAAGCTTGTATGTTATTTGCAGCCAAATATGCTGGTAGTTGATATGGAGAAATTTGTGAGCTCACAGTCAGGAGGTAACTATTGGAATAGATATTCAGAATCCATGACTTATATCTTGTACTTTCTTTTTACTTGCCCCTCGAGATTTAAAACATCTCCCAAACCTATTATTTCATTGTCTGTGTTTGTTTCCAGAAAATTGGTTCTTTGTTGATGCGAAAGCCCCAGTTGCACATGTTCTGGTAGAAGTCGTTGAAGCATCTGATGTTAAACCATCAGATCTAAACGGTTAGTCTAGAAATCTCCAAGAGTTATTTTTTTTCTGCTTTAGTTGCCTGAAGCAACTTGTATGAACTGCTCAGATTTCAATGCTTCAGGTTTATCTGATCCGTATGTGAAAGGGCAGCTTGGCGCTTACAGATTCAAAACCAAGATACTTAGGAAAACGTTGGCTCCCAAATGGCAGGAGGAGTTCAAGATACCAATCTGCACGTGGGACTCTCCAAATATTCTTAACATTGAAGTTCAAGACAAAGACCGATTTAGTGATGACAGTCTTGGGGATTGTTCTGTAAACATTGAAGAGTTTAGAGGTGGCCAAAGAAATGATATGTGGTTGCCTCTACAGAACATTAAAAAGGGGAGGCTGCACCTTGCTATAACTGTACTTGAGGATGAGGCTGAGGTAGATTGGGATTCTGTTTAGTTTCCTTTAAAACAAAGTTTCATGGTAAAGTCTTATGCAATAATGTGCATCTGATTTCTTTCAGTTGAAAGATAATCGGTTTGGAGGAGCGACAAGAAATAAGGAAGACATGTGGGCTTCGTTTGCTTATGACGATACAAATAAAGGTTCCTTCTCATCAGTGGTATCTGATAAGTCTCCACGGGTTCCTGACAATATGGAACCAATTAACATCGAAGGACAAGAAGAGACTGGAATCTGGGTACATCAGCCAGGAACTGAAGTCTCACAGATTTGGGAACCAAGAAAAGGCAAGAGTCGATGCCTCGATAACCAAATACAGGGAGTCCCTCATGACAATTTTGCTGGAAATGTCTGTTCCACTGCATCTACATCACCCGAGAATATAAGCAGCAGCACCAATGAAAATCAGGAAGGGATGAGCACGATGAAGTCTGTTGGCCGAGGATTGAAGAAAATCGGTTTAGTGTTTCATAGGAATGGTAAAAATGAATCCTATCACACAGGAAACATTGACGAGGATATCAGGTCTCCTAGGATTAATTTGAAGGAGCTAAATCAGAAGAATGTTGGTGTTAAGTTCATCGTCAAAGACCGTCTATCAGGGCCTCTCGCAGTAAGAAGTCCAAAAGGTGAGAGCTTTGGTTCTGAAGACGGTCAGCACAAGGGACACATGAAAGATGTTGCAAAGAGCATTCTCAAACATGCCAATAAGTCTGCAAAACAGATAAAGTATGCATTTTCGCCTAAAGGATCAAGGAAATCAAGAAATGACATTCCTGAATTCGAGTCTCTGTCCGATTCCAAATGTCAATGTGGAAATTTTGATAATCAATCTGCAGATAGCAGTAAGCAGGACCTTGGGACTCCAAAAAAGGCAAAACCTGAAGGGAAAATTGTGAGGGGTTAAGACTTAAGAGCATGCCAATGCGTCAGCAAACTCTACATAAGATTCTTGAGATTCAACAAAAGAACATAGGTAGATTAAATGATCCAACAAAACTGGAAAGTACATTCATCGATGCTGGGAACTCTTCTGTTATAGTTGATAAAGTCGATAAGCCCAAGAATCAGGATGGTAAGGGAATCATAGGTAAATAATCAAAAGCTGAGTATGTTCAAGTGGACTCGTTGTAAATTTGCGCCAAAGGATTCTTGTACAGCTTTTAAGTCTGTCAATTTTCGTCCATTTTTTTCAACTTGATGAACAGACGTATTCTATGTTCTATCTGTCACACAGTACAGCAGAGTGTATAAACCTTGGATAGGAGTTTCTTGGCTAGCAGTAATGCGATCCAAATCTGCTTGAGAGTCGCTATTCTTAAAAACTAGACAGTGAACAACTTTCCACCACATCCCTGTTTTTGGAACAAAACCATGATTTACCATTTGCCTCAAAACCCAGTTCAATTCTGCAACCGATTTCGTTTCGCAGAGCCCAAGAACCAACTTCTTGTACGATAGGAAACTGGGTCTCATACCCCATGCAACCATCTGGATCATCATCTCTTTAGCTTCCAAGTTCCTCTTTTTATCCAAAAGGCCATATAGCACCTCCTGATAAGTTCCAGGATTTGGTTGACAACCCTTTAGCTTCATTTTATTAAGTATATCAATCCCCTCTTCAATCCTACCTTTCTTCCTAAGACCTGAGATCAGAATATTAAATGTGATAGTGTCTGGTTCGATTCGTTCCTTCTCCATCCTCTCTAATAGTTTAAATGCTTCGTCGAACTTGCCTTTATTACAGAAACCACGAATTAGAGGTGAAAACGTCATCACATTAGGCCGTGATTTTTGTTTAGGAAATTCGTCGAGCAGTTGGAGTGCAGCATCCAGGTTTCCACTCTCACACAGTCCTTTAATGAGTATATTTAAGCAACAAGCATCAATTTCCACACCCAACTTAGGAGCACTCACAAATATCTTATGAACCTCATCGAACAGTTTCGCGGAAACAAGGAGGTTCAAAATGAAATTGAAGCTTTTGGCGCTTGGCCAGCATCCAAAATCCGACATACCAAACAGAATCTCTATTGCTCGGTTGATTCTTCCGGCTAAATTCCCATAAATCCTCATCAAATTGTAGAAGAACTCTTCTGAGAAACGACATCCTTTCTCAAGCTTTATAGTTCTCACAACCCCTTCGATTTCATCGAACATTTTAGCCTGTCCGAACTTGTTAATCAGAAGGGCATAAAGGGATTCTGTCGGTTGATAATCTTTTCGTTTAGAGTAATATTCGTAAGCCGGCATTAGAAAGCTCGGATCTTTGACACTTTCGAAGATTTTCAAAACCTCATTTGGGGCTAACCAGTCTTTGTGCCTTAGCTTGGCGAGTTTATCGTCACCGGAGAATAGTTGCGCCGGCGTATATCTATCAGAAGATGATGATAAAGATGAGAGGAGTCTAGCAGCAGAAGAAGAAAGTGATTGGCTTCTTCTGGGATTTGAGAGCGATGTTGCAGACATAACAAGCCTCCGCAGAATCATTTTTACTCTACCTGAAGACCGAACCTGCGAACTCAAGAAAGATATACCATACTGTACCAATCAAATCCGCTTTCAATAGTAACAATTAGATTCGAGTTCTGGTTTGGAGCGGTTTAAATGTACACTAGAGTGAAATATATTGAATTAACCGGATTTCTGTACAGAATGAATAACAAGTGAAATTGTTACATGATGTACAAACAAAAGAGGCAAATTCGTCATGTATTCTTCTTCTTCCCTGCAAGAATAGGTTGAATTTGAAGCCTTCTGTTGAAAGCTTCGTTAAAGAGAAATCTAGTCTGAAACGCAGAAATGATAGGAAGCCATGCTAATATAGCCATTGGTGCAAACAGAACAACTCCCATTCCATAATCATAAGCTCGAGCAAGAACCTCTGTGAACTCCCACAAGCTCGTTCCTTCTATCTTTGGCCTAACAGCTTGTCCAATCTACAACGACAGAATTATTTACGGGATGTCATATGAAACTGAATGTGATGTTTCTTTTGAATATTGACAAATAACAGCGACTTCGTACCAGAATCAGACCCCAACCAGTGGGCAAGAAAGCTAAGCATGAGACTAACAGGTCCTTGAGAGAGAGGTGACAGATGTTTGATAGAGTGATAATGACTGTTAGAATGCTCACGAAGATGAAGACTTTAAAGAACCGGTACACGAGATGCTTTCTTGTACTAAAGAGTTGTCTCCCTAGATCTACGGCCTGCAGAAGAAAACAGAGAGAATTGTTTCTAGTTGGGGTTCTGTTTTTATGTGTCTTTTATTACTCCAACAGAAAGAGGAAGGAGATGAGAGATTTTACCTTGACTGTGAGGAACGTGGCGAAAATCACGACCCATGAAAGCGCGTAGACTATGATATTTGTGCTGCTTTGGGTAATGTCAAGGTGATATACTAAACCATACTGATACACGAAGAACCTGAGGGACAAAAGTATCTCCAAACAACGAGCTCCAACACCAGAACCACGCAGATGGGCTTGCTCATCATTCCACCATGATTGCCAGCTCTTGTCTTGCTGAATCCCTATCCCACCTTGCTCTTTTATCCACCTGTTCCAGTCTCTCCAGTCACCAACTATTATTTCCCAGGTAAAGCCTGAAGGGTTAAAGAGAAAAGGGGCGCATAACCAAGTAAGGGACATGAACCACACTGAGAAAGTGATGAATGAGTAAGCCATATTGCTTTGAGATGTATGCTTGAACAACTCGTAGACGACCAGAAGAATCATGAGCTCAAACCCTTTGATGAAATGGCTTCGTGAATATAACCTGTAATTTTCACTGAAGTTGGCGTGGAACACCACCACTTTACGCCCTGTGGGTCTGTATCTGGCACCTCCATGCAGTATTGTTCTGCCAAAGTAATGCGTTTTGGTTCCTAAAGAGAAAGTGAAGAAGAACGCGGCAAGTTGTAGCTGCATGAGTATAAAATCTTGAAAGGCTATAAGAAATCCTTTCTCCAATCCAATCTCCATCACCATTGGTAGACCCGTCAAAAGACCTAGCTGAATAAATGATTGAGAGGCAAGGGCTGTTTCCAATGATTTTATGTTTTTCACCTTGGCCTCGAGAATAAGCGTCTTCTGCAATCCACTGAGCACAAGGTAGAGTTGACCATAAAGATAGATATATATCCCGATCACAGAAATCTGTACACGTGTCAGTTAGAAATTAGAGCTCATTTACAAGTGAAATAAGAAACGATTTATTATAAAGCTATAGTTTCATGGACGTTACCAAGCTACTGAAGTAGAATCCAATGGTTGTAAAATAACAAGACAACATTCTGAAGAAATCAAAATGTTGTCCTAAACGATATATGTCACGGCTAATAGTTTGCTCACTGTTTCCATTAGCCACTTTGGCTTCAAACTTTGAGATCTGATTTAAGCCAACATCACGACCTTTTCCAACTTGTAGGTACTCATTGTAGGTTATGCATCCGCTTCGCAGGGTGGTATTATAACCTATAGAACGCAAGGAAAAGTGTAACAAAAAGTAAAACATATAAATTTATGAGAAAAAATCCTAAATATGTGATTTCATACCGGCAAAAACATCTTCACTTAAGTTAATAGTTCTCGATGCTTTACTGATGCCACCCCTTGTTATGTGAAATATTCTGTCGAAGACATCTGGGTGTCCATAGTGAAACCGGACTCTATATATCAGGGAAAAACAAAATTATGTTTACATAGCCGCATCAAGTGGAAACTGTGATTTTGAGGGAGGAAATAGGGATTATTGCCTGAGAGGATTAGCAAGAAGCCTTTGACCGATTGTGACAAAACTAGTTTCTTGATATGACATGAACCATGCTAGAGAAGAAACACTGCAATATCAGAAACTCAGTAAGTTCCCTGCTTATGATATTACCATGCCTGGTTGTTGCAAGAAGAAAGATATTTATATACATGTACTGTATGTATGTATGGAAAAAAACCTTCCGGTGAAGATGTGTTCCCTTAACCCAAGTATTGTTGGAGGTCTTCTTCCACGGTTTCGAAGAAATTCTTGAAGGAGATTTCTCATTTTGAAAGCCTCTTCCAGGTAGTTATCCTAAAATTAATACGAGAAGTTTTAGAAGACACAAAGGTAGTTCATTAGACACCCAAGAGGCAGAAGAACTTACTTGGTTCATGTCAATCGTCTGAAGTGCTTCACCTCGAGTGAAAACTATAGCGTGATTTTGATTCTCAGGCTTCCCCTCTCCAACGTTGGGTGGTCCGGGAAGTTTGACACGGTATATTTCCTAGATTATCAAAAAAAAGTTCAGTCATTGTTAATACTAGGTCTAGATAATACCATGGGGTGAGGATTTCACAGTTCAACTTACACATTAAAATTTCAAGCATTGTAGAAAAGCTATCAATACCTGATCAAAACCGTTGACAGCTTTTACCAATATAGAGTAGTAGACCTTGTCTGGAGAATCTAACACAATTTCTTCCCTCTCCTCAACGTATGCAACACGGAGAGATGGGTACCTAAGTGCGATAGTCATGTAACACTGCTTTAGGAAGCATGTACAATTTGGGCAACTAAATTTCACTAACATTATGTACAATTTGCATAACAATAAAAGCTTACTTTATCATCAGATCAAGTATGTCTTGGGCGTGGGGATCCCCAGCTGACTTTTGGGCTCCAAACATTTGGCAAGACACAACATGCATGAATTTCATATCTGCTAATGCATCAAGTTGTGCCGCTAAAGGTCGGTTACTTTGTTCCACGTCATCATATCCTTCAAGAATATCTAAAGGCGTAACAGGAGTACATTACTAATTATATGTCTTCAAAAAAAAGAAGCAAAAGGATGAGAGACTAGAGTCAAGATGACAAACCCTCGTCATCTGCCATATCAAGGAAAGCTTGCAATTTCAGAGCTTCTCGGTAATACATCATACCACGAACTGTTTTAAGCATGAGACAATAAACTTTCTTTTTTTTGGCTTATTAAGAGTGGTACGGATCAATTAGGCAATTTTCATATATATTGGCTCACCTGTTCTACTCAATGTTTGTCCACGAAATGATGCCCAGTTTCGAAGCTCTTCTTCTTTACCCTCTTTCTTTAATGCGTCCAAATTCTCACATCCCATTCTCTCCAGAAAGTTTTTCCACTCATCTAACAACACAAAGATGAAATATCTTTGGAAACACGAATAGAGAATATAATTACCAATCAAAATAAGCATGTATTGTACTTTACCTGGAAAAATTTTCTGCATATAAAATATGATTGACACACTAGAGTTGGTGGAATGTAATTCCTTTGTTGAAAAGTTAATATCCTCCTGATAATGCGGTGTCAAAACACTGCAATTAAAAAGTTTGTCATTAACTGATGATCAAAGCATATACTCCTTTTCTAGTTTCCTAGAGATTAAAGTAATTATTTGTATATCACTCTACGGTAAAGTCGTGAAGGCAAACCTGAATGACATCATATTACGTACTTTCGGAGCGTCTGGCATATCCATGAAAAGCGAAGTAGCAAAGAAAGATATGCGTCGTCGAGTTTCTAAATTCTCTGGTATGTCCATTGCACTATCTTTGACGGTTAATAATAACAGAAAACGCTGGATCTGCCCAAAATCAACAAAGAAATATAAGAAAACTATAGCATTTTCGCAAGGCTGGTACATATGAATGAAGAACACATTGGTACACGCTCATAGGGTACCTGTTCACTTAATGAAGTACTATCTGGCAGCGGAAAATGAATGCATCTCCGTTCTCCATAAGATTCAAATAACTGTGGTTCTATTACCCTCATAAATATATCTGTGTCCTCTTCTGACCCCTCGCGAGACTTGAGCAAATCCAGAATTCTAACGCAAAGAATTATTAAGCTCTGTGAGCTTGCTCATTCCTTCACAAACAGAGAACTAAAAGCAACAGGGGCTCATTAACTTCGTCACTAACCTGTCACCATGCACCATCATATCATTTGTTACTATCTCAAAAATATCCTGAAGAGCCTTTACAAGTTTATCATGCAGCTCTTTGCATCTCTCAACCTGAAGTTGCTCTTCACTGCCCTCAACCTGGAAGGGACAGAATAACCCACATTAAAAAATACTACTACAATTTTAGGACACAAAACACTTATCACTTTAAGATCAGAAATCTATAGCAACATCACAAGATGATTACCAGGAGTTGAACCAGCTCAATACATTTTTCGTGCAACACAGGGAGCTTAGTCATCTTAAATTCTTTAAGCAAACTTGACTGTCTGATGTTTTCCTCTATTTCGTTTATTATGCTAGATATAATCCTGAGCCAATGTCAAATATATAAGTTACATAGCGCAGCCAGTAGAAAAGGAAGATTTGTATTAGAAGAGGCCGTATAAAGCTTTACTTTTTCTCGAGATCACCAACAACAAGAATCTGAAGAATGTACTTCAGAGACTCATAGCATTCTTTTACTGCGTAGTACATGTACTCATCTTTCTGAATCCTTCGATAGAGAACCTCATCCTTCCCAACAAAATCTTTTGCAAGGCTCAGAGCTGTTGAAAACTAGTAAGATGGGGCAGCTATGTTTACCAACAAGGAGAAATTCCCACCGAGAAAATTATGTAGAAAATTTGTTGAAGATGTACCTTATTTGCAAGAAGGAAAATGGGCCAACGGATTATCCCTGATAATACCTCTGATGACATCGGCATAGTCATCAAATCTAGTTCCCTGACGATAAATTATACACTTATATGCTAAATATTACTGTGTTACAAAACATTGCATGCAGACGGTACAGAGGAAAAAATTTACTTGTTACTTATCAAATCTTCCGTTCTGAAACTGTTGATGACTTGGTTCCAGACCAAGACAAACTTGGCCATACTATTCTTTTGGCCGTTTGAGCCCTGGAAAATAAGTAGACGACTTCTTTATGTGATACTTAAATATAAAAGCGCACAGTTTAACTTTTTAGCATACACACGTGATTAGCTCAGAAAACCTCTTACCCTGCCTAAATTGAAGGGGAAAAAGCTTCTTTGTTTTCTCCTTTTCTCATCTTTTGTTGAGTGTGGAATAAGGGATCCATTAAAAGCAGAAGGTAAAGTATGGAACCGACCTCTCAACATGCCTAAAGTCCGAATCTAAATAGAAATAAGTTAACATATTAACCTAGAAATAGCAACATCTGGCCAGGAAGAGAACAAAATGCTAACTCTTGCACTGATGAATTGTGTGCTTACCTCACCAAGGTGATGCAGAACTCCATATAGTCCGCCAAAAATTGTACAGTAAACTGAATACCATATCTGTGTATCCATGAAATAGACCTGAAAGTTCATCACTTTTCTCAGAATAGTAAAAATATATGTGAAGCAATTTGTAGCTTTTTATCCATCTATTGAAAACTCACCCCCATTATCGGTGCCCATACTGCAACAATTGCAGCAGCATTACTCTTCACTATAAAAGGAGAAAACAAAGAGTTCCTTAGTGCACCACAATGCATACTTTATAACCAAAAATAAAAAGTTGAAGATATATATAAGATTAAACCTTCTGGGAAAAATTCATGCCATTCATAATTTCGAACGCCAGCTTTCATTATCAATCGTGTAGGTTCTATAAGAGGCTTTATCTGCAAATTTAGATTATTATGAATGTAAGAAACTGCTTGAAATCAACGCGTAAAACATCAATTATCAGTAGCGCCTATCTGAAAACTCCCACCTATTGTACTTACCTCAAATGCATAGCTAAAAGCAAACTTGGTTAGGAGAACCAGAATCCAAAAGAACGTGTATCTGAACAAAAAATAAAATAAGAACCACAGAAAAAAGATACAAGATTAACAAAAGAAACACAACATACAGTTTGACCGGAGACATACTTGAATTGTGACACCTGAGTTTCTTGCACTCCTCGTCCAACATATAACCTAGGCTGTAGAAATTCAGTCATCAGTTTATAATGTAACTTTTGAAGTGAGTCTGAGATACAACAAAAGTAAAACGGACAAACTGAAGACGATGTTCAATACATTGATGCGCTTTGATGCTCGATCATGAGAAATTTTCACAAAAGTATGGACTTCTTGAGATCAAGTACCTGTCCCCACCAAAAAAACGTTTTGAAGATGCGATGATTGGAGGTCTCAATGTATTTGCTGATGGCAGGGACAAAAAATAAGACCAACTCAATCGCACTTCCTGTCAGGTATATTGTGACTGCCACCATATATGGAGAAAAACACCATCCACCAAGCCAGGTTTTATAATCTGTGAAATAACACATGTATTTTCTTCTTGAATGAAAATACAGCACTGGTAGAATAATAGTCCACATCGCAGCAAAACCAAACTTCACCATCTGCTTCTTCTTTTCATTGATTGGCATTGTGTTTCTGGCTTTCCACTTGAAATTTATGTCAAGAATTCCTGCAATAAGCTCCCTAGAATGTTAGCTATTAGTATTGTATATGACGTTTTGTATTTAAAAAATGGTTGAAAACCTTTTATAAGTTTTAGAATTGCTGAGGTAATGAATATGCTCATGATGTCTTCAAATATATTGGCATTAAATATTTGGAGTGGAGATTCCACATCATGGCAAGCCATAATTATCAATGCCTGAAATAAGATTTTCAGCATTTGTTAATATACAATTGGATAAGAATGAATGATGAAACGACGAACAGAAGAAGATAAACCTGTAGAGACAAAACAAAGAAACTCCACATTCTGTCAAAACTCCGAAATATTTGCCAAAAGGAACGAATCTCTACAAAATTTGTCTTCCCCAGCCATCTTGGCGTTGGTTTTGTTTGATCCTCACTACAAACCTGCAGTGACAAGAAGATAACATGACACACATCTACCTAACATTTCAAGACATAAGAGAACTTTTTTGTTAAAATTTTAAAAGCAATGCAACTTGCTAAACCTAAGAACGTTAGTTTAACATACAACCCTAGTTCTATCTCAGAATTAAGACTTTGGAAGTCGTTCACACGAACTCGCCAATTTGAATGAAGTGCTTACTTAGATATTAAGCGAAAATAGGCTATGTAGTCTCTTGAACAAGGTAGGAGCACCATACTGCTACAACACAAATAAATAGGCTACTGATGAATGAAGCTTCCACTATATTTAGTGTGTATATGCTAATGCATTATTAGGAGAAGAGATCCATGAGTTTGAGGAATATGTACCCCAAGTTCTTCGTCATCCTCCATTTCTTCATCTGTTTTCTTTGTCTGCTTGCGAAATCTAAACACTCCTCGGCATCTCCCTGTTTTACTAGTATCTAACAATTCTACACAGAAAAAATCGTGCTCTGGACGCATTGGCCAACCTATCTCGAAGCATTCAGGAGACCTGTGAAAGATGTAACAAACTGATTAGTTATGTTCAAGGATTTTGACACAGATTTGGTAGCTAAGAAACATAATATGGTGAGTTTTCTGACCAAAAGAACTCGTTCAGATCATCGTAGTTTCTCCACATAGAATGATCAGCAGTTCCATTCTTGTTCTTCTTAGCTTCCTACAGAAATATACTATAAAATTAACTTGCAGGTTTTCAAGTTAATTCAAGCACTTTCTGAAAGAGAAGTTCACCTTTTCAATAACCTTGTATATGGGGGTTACTACTTTTTCAAGGAAAGATTCGTGCCCTCCACCATTTGCTGGCACGACCTTCTCCCCAGTTATCATACTAACTGCACTGGTCAAGACTCCATGCAATTCATATGCCATCTGAATTAACGTCAATATTGCAAATATGGATCAGTTTGACAAATATAATTTCTAAGATATACTAATAATATAGAAGCAGAATTTTTCATCTTACGTGATGGAAAATAAAACACAGACACTCTGGTAAGAACCTCAAGTTCGATGCCTCTCCCCATATGAGAAGGTAGAGTCCTATATACAGTGTTTTATATTGTAGGGCTTCCTGTTTCACATAGGGCAACCTGCAGATAGATTGTGAAGCTAGTTAAACTAAACATGGGCTAAAGAGATGGACAAAATTGCACCATACTTTGAAGCTAGTTAAACTAAAAAATTTTGTGAATATACCTGATGTTATTTTTTCTCCCAAGAAATTTGCACCATCTTGTGTAGTTCTTAAAAAACTTCTTCATTAATGCATCTACTGCCTCATCACCAGACTGATTGCAGGTATTCAGATTAAGATAGTTTTCAAGGTGAAGAACTTAATCAATTTGATAAAGAGATGAAATAATACAACACCTTCGGTGCTGACGACTGCTTCTGGGGTTGCCGTATGATGGTGTTACTGAGTAGTAAGATCATATGTTCTCTCTGATTGGCGACATTTCCATTCTAGAGAAATGATAATCAAAAGTCTGGTTACCATATTTAATTACAGTCTTTACAATACTGATAGCACGCTCCTGAAAAATACCTGGAACCCAAATGCATACTGCAGAAATTCAAATAAATCCACAAAAGGCTGCCGTCTTTGAAACTCTTCTGGAGGAGGCAATCCCCGAGTATTACGCACAATTGCAACAGCAGCTTTAATCTGTATTTAAGGACATAAAGGAACATTTCACCATAAAAGTTTTAATATGTTGTGTGAAGGAACCATGCTTACTACAATGAGAAATCATGACAACAGAAACGTCTAACAGAGACAGGTATTAATTGGTGAGATAGCAAAATAATTTGTTTTCCCCATGACGCCATATATCTTTTTACCTCAGGTAAATGCATAATTGCTTGGTGTACCCCTCCTTTATCGAGAGGAAGAATGTTATATGGCACATAAAATTCAGATTTCGCCTGGATACTTTCTCTATCCGCAATGGCCTATCAGAAACCATAAGCTCAAGTTAGATACACTAAGAAACCAATGCACAAGTTATACAATGGAGATAAACGAGAAATAAAGGCCAGAACCTGTGGGCCAGCGGCACTTGTGACTGTCTTTAAAACTTCATACAAAACAGAAGCAATTCTGCGTGCATTTATCAGCTTCTCTCGCTGACTATTAAGAAAAAGTTCCAAAAAGGTTAGTGTTGGCTAGCTGAATTTGAACTAGAATTGTAGTTTCCAACAAGAAAGAAAAGAATACCTGTCATCCAAATTAAATGATGCACCATGTGTGATAATGTATTCCTTGTAAGTATGATAAACGCGTTTGAGTTCCCGAACATCACTCTTCTCCTTTCTCCTTCTTACAGTAAACTCTTCGTCCTAAAAGCAATCAAAGAAGTCAATAACAAAAGTATACTGACCATTCTTTACAAAACTTCATGAATAATTCGGAAATTGGTTCCCATCATTCAACTCATTGGTCATAGCTTGACAAAATTCATAGACTTAAGAAACTAGCTAGAATCAATGTCTGTTTCTTCTCTCCAATGACTTGCCTGTTCAAGCCTTTGAAGAAGAGAAGTTTTGAACTGCCGTACACCTCTTCCAGTGGAATTTCTGTCCATATGGTGAGCTATCTCGAAAGCATGAAAACGACCTGCGACATTTAAAATAAGCTTACCTGAAAGATTCATAGAAGATTGGTACTATAGTATGATTATTCAATAAGAGAACGCAATTGGAAGAAAAACAGCTGAAATTCAAAATTTTAACTTAAAAATTAGAGCGAACTCACATAGATAAGCAATACGAGGTTCGTCAGACTCAACCAAGTTTGCTATACGAAGAAACCTTTGAATCTCGGAAGCTAATGTCGCGGGAAGCCTCTCGCTATCAAATGGCTCCGATGACACATGTTCACGAAAAGTGAGGGATCGTGTGACATACCCGGTCGTGCGCTCCGGCGAATCATCTTCCCGACCCAAATTCGGACGTGAGTAACTAGTACTTGGAACATCGATGGGATCCACGGGAACAATTTCGTGAGACATAGTTGGGAGAAATTAGAATCAGAGGAAAGCTGATTATCATACAGATTTCTTCGTCGGTGGGATTTCGGAGGGAAACAGCGAGCGGAAGGAGATAGGTGGGGATGAAAGGATTTATATAAAAGCAGTAATTGCTTAGCGAGGTGAGTTTCCATGGCGGACTTTTTTGAAAAGAAAAAAACAAAAAGAAAGGGTTTTTGAAGTGATGATGCTGCGATTTCTTCTTTATTGGCTTTTGCCTTTCTTTATTAGTTGGCCGTTCTTTTTTGAGAGGGAAAAACTAAAACTAAAATACTTCAGATTATAAGTTCTTGTTTTGCACTGAAATTATTTGTGGGAGTACGTTTGTTAAGCAACCATGATTATCATTCATTCTTTGATGTGCTAAACATTCAGTTTTCAGTACTTTACTATTTTCTAAATTGACTTTACGTCACAAATTTCTTTTTGTATTTTGTAGATAAGGGTGATTTAAATTTGATGTCGAGCCTAATTGGAATTATTTTCGTTTCCTGATTTAGAATATAACTAGCTTATTTTCAGTACCATACAAATATTTAAAACAATAAAACAAAAATAATTCCAATGAAGTCATCTATTTTTCCAAGTTTTAATAATTATATGTTGTGATTAAATCCTTAAATCATGAATCATAGAAAAGTTGAAATTTAAATTATGTTTGAAGAGAAAAAGCGTTAAGTAGCTTGCATAATTGAGCTTAGATGTCAGAAAGATTTATAAAGTTGGCAATAACTTTTTAATTAATTAATTTTTTTTTGTCAACTTTTAATTAATTAATTAGTAAGCTTTTTTCTCCAAAAGAAAGAAGATAAAGACAATATTAAAGTAAAAAATAATAATATGCAGAGACAGATATATGGTATATGTAGTTTTATAAATTAAATGCAAATGTCTTTTTCCTAAATACCTGCTAAAGAAATAGTTTACACCATAATATACCAACGTGCATGGGACAATAAAAAAAAAAAAAGTTGATCGACTGTAAAGCAGACGAATCATTAGTTAAATGAATTTGGAATATAAAGCATATACTTGATGTGGCTATGTATCTATTTCTTAGTCACTAAGAATATACCAAAAAACACTAGATCCTTAGGGCAGGACTATGAACGGTTTTTATATTATAATATTAATATTTTTAATTTAGTTCTTTAACTTATTTTTTTTTTAAAAAAATTCTCCAATCACGTACAGACACGTGGCAAGAAATTCATTTTTGAGTTTCTTAATTAAAACTAGTACAACTAGCTAGTTATACTCTGTCGTAACACTAGTAAAACTTGCTAGTTATACTATAATTTTTGTAAAACTAGTACAACTATGTAGTTATATTGTGGCGTTGATTGCTGAAAATATGTTTGTGTGTTTCAGGATGAAGGACCGACTGCCCAGCTCCCTACCGGGATGTACTTCAATCCAACGGAGTACACCAAAAAGGTCAAGATCTCGACTCGTTGCTATGTGAAGCAGACGAAGGAGTTTTCGAGGGGTTGCAGCCTCCACTGAGTGATGTGGAGAGGGCGTGGTTCGAGAACCACCCGCAGTTCGGGCATATATTCCACATGCCCATGGAGAAAAACCACATGAGCATGGGCATGTGGATGTTGCTTCTTAGAACCGCTCGGATGGAGACCAAACGTGAAGTTTGGTTTATTGTGAACGGGGTCCCGGTGCGGTATAGGCTTAGAGAGCATGCGCTGATCTCTGGGTTAAAATGTCGTATGTATGAGACGACAGCGTTTCGGGAAACTGCTGGAAGTACGAGGTTCAGGAGGAACTATCTGGGGCACTTGGGGAAGAGTGTCAGGAACGAGGATGTGGAGGATATCCTGGTGAACTGGGGACCTCTTACACAGGACGACAAACGACTGAATATGTTAGTCCTGTACTTCTTCTGCCATGTCATCCACTCGCCGACCAAGGGCGGAACAGATGCAACGCCCATCGATAGCTTCCTATTGAGGGTTGTGGATGATCTGGATTTCTGCAACAGGTTTCCTTGGGGCAGATGGACCTTCGAAAACATGCTCCACGAGATCGAGCATACGATGAACCATTTCGGAGGCACGGTCTCGGGTACAACTTGGGTTATCCCTGGTTTCGTACTTCCTCTCGAGGTTAGTTTCCATTTGTTAGTTTATGATATGTAATTATTGTGTGGTTTTCTGACATTTACGCATATGTTTGTGGTTGTAGTTATTGGCTTTTGAGTCAATACCGACGTTGTACCGTAATTGCCGAAAGGCAATTCCAGACGCAGACCCTAGGTGTCCTCGGATGTGCAGGTCCCATTTCCAGCAACCCAACATGAGGGGATATTCCTTCCCAACAATCAACAAACTCCTTGACAAAACCACGGTTAGTTAATGATTATGTAGTATATTTTGTAGTATAACTAGTATAACTTGCTAGTTATACTATATTTTCCGTAAAACTAGTACAACTAGCAAGTTATACTCTGTGATTTCTAATTTTTCTAATCAGAGTTAGTCGTTGATTGATTTGTTTTGCAGGAGATTTTCAGTACCCTCTCTCCACGCACGGATGAAGAATGCAGTTTACTAGCTGGAATGACCGAAGAGGAGGATGAGGAAACTCACGATCTTGAGGTTGAAAGCTGGAGAGAATGTATCCGAGCTGGGAAGAGAATCTTGTTTGAAGCCATGTATAACCAGGATGTGGAAGCAAGATTATCTACTCCTCCTTCTGCTCCGACCCAAACCCCAACTCTGCCTTCTGCTCCGAGACAAGCCATGGCTCCGCCTTCCGCTCCGAATCAAGCTGAGGTTGTTGATATGCTGAAGGCATTAACAGACGAGGTGGATCGGTTGAAGAGAAGGGTGACATTGCTGGAACAGGTATAACTAGTATAACTAAGTATAACTTGTATAACTCAAATAACCCGAATAACTTGTATAACTTGAATTACTGTTCAAATACAGGGTGCTGGTGGTGATAATGAACCCCATGATGTACGTGATCAATCTGATGCTCCACCCGTTGATGCTGCACCCGCTGTTAGCCAGGTATAACTAGTATAACTTGTATAAAAAGTATAACTAGTATAACTTGTTTAACTTGCTTGATTGTTCAACTGTAGGCTGCTAGGACTCGTGGAGGTATTAGGAATGTATATGTGCGAACAAGTAAACGCACAACGGGGTCCGACCCAAGTCCGGCAGTGACGAGGGCGAGGGCGAGGGATGTTTGAACTCATTTAAGTTAAAAACTTAATTTAGCATTTTCTGTTAAGCAATGTACAACTCATTTAAGTTAGAAACTCATTTTGCATTTTCTGTTTAATTTATTTAGTGTTATGTTTATATTTTCAAACATCATTAAGGGTTAAATTTTATGTTTATATGTCTCAAACATCATTAAGTCTAACATCACGCTAAATATTATTATGCTTAAAACAACATCAGTTCTACTATTATACAAGTTATACTAAAATAACTTGAATTTTGACAATCTTACAAAGGACCGAAATATTTTTCGACCCTCTCCACAAGCTTAACAACAACTGCATTTTGCTCCCACATCTCCTTCTTCAGCATCGCCACCTCCGCCTTGTACAACTCTATCTTTTTCTCCATCTCCTAGATATCATATTTCAGATTCTCACACTCTCCTTGTATAGCTTGATCCCAACTTATTTTCCTATGGAGACCATCGTTCTGTCGGTGGAAACAACATCAGTTCTACTAGTTATACTAGTTATACTAAACTAAACAACTTCAGTAGTCATAGTACAGAAGTAATACTAGTTATACTAGTTATACTAAACAACATCGTTGTACCTTATACACCCGACATTTGAAATAGATCTTGTTTCGGGCATGTTCATTTGTTCTTTCCACGGTGATAGCTTCACCACAGGGACATTCATGAGGAATTCCCCCTTCACTATCCATGACGTATTCAATTCTCCTAAACATCTCACGGGTTTCTTCCTCGGAGTAGTCGGTGTCGTCCTCTTCGGTCCAAGATACCATGTAAGACCTAAAAGAAAAGAAAAACATAATCATAATAGACGAATCTAAAATCTAATCCCGAATTTTTTTTCTACAAACCATAACAATAGAGGATAACTTACTATGGGACAAGAAGTTGAGAGATGATAGAAGATTTGGAGAGGGGAGAGGATAGATAATCTAGTAGACAAGAAATGAGAGAAGATTTCAAGAGATGAGAGGAGAAATGGTTGAGAGAGGAGAGAAAACGAGAGAGAGGAGAGGATTTCGGCCGCGAGAGAGGAGAGGAAAAAGTGAGGAAGAGAGAGAAAAATCTTTTTTTTTTGTTTATATACCCACAAAATTAGTTATACGTAACCTTATAAATTTATTTTTTAGTTGTACAGTGAATAATAATCAATTAACTAATGACTCTAAGTGTTTTGTGTATTTAAATTCTAGAATAAATATATATTCGTAGAACTTAGAGAGTCACACCAATGTTAACTTAGAAAGTCACACTAAAACTATAAGGAATAAGGTGGACGAATGTAATTATGTCTAAAAAAACTTATTTTAATTTTATTTTTAAGTTATATATAGAGTCATTCATCACTATATAAACAAAATATAATCATCTTAACATCATTATACATTATCTTACTTATAAGAATATCTTACTTATAAGAATATCTTACTTATAAGAATCAAGTTTCATTATAGATTATCTTACTTATAAGAATTAAGTTTCACAAGAAGATGTTATGTCTTCTTTGTGGCCGCTTTAGAAAGATATAACATATACGTTAAAACTTGGTAAATTATGAGATCGTTTTTTTTTGGCAAATTATGAGAATGTTTTTTTTTTCTTTTTTTTTCTTCATTCTGAGAAAGAACAAAATATAAGTCTGGGCATGTTTAAAAGATGAGATTATGAATATATATACTTTGTAGAAAAATTGACAACTATGAAAATAAAAAGAGAGAGCCATAAAGCTATTCGGAAATAAACTAGTTTTGCTAGTTTCACGAGTTTTACACATACACATACATTTTCCAGAGAGAGCCATAAAGCTATTAGGAAATACACTAGTTTTACTAGTTTTACAAGTTTCACGAATAATGGAAAATACTCAACAAATCACTGATTGACCTCATCTTCTGCTAGATATCTGAATATTGGCGATTGGAACCTTTGTCTCGGCCTCCTTACGTTTGATGATCTTGGACGTGTCTCTCCTACCGATGGCATCCTTTTCACTTTTCTTCTTCCCGTTTTAATAATCCTGTCAGGTGGTTTGATTTCATTGTCTTTGATGTAATCCGGAACATCCCACTGCGACATCTCGGGCACCAACAAAATAGACCTGGTATACGCAAGTGCCCACAACTCGGACCAATAATATTTAGAACAAAGCTCATGTAATGAGATATTACGAGGCCGAGGTTCCATCTTATGGTAATGAATGAATGCAGCCAACGCATGGATACACGGATACTTTTCGATGTTGAACACTCTACAACTGCAGCTCTTCGATTCCAAGCAAACAAAATAATTCTTCCCATCACTACCGACGACATCGAATTCAAAGGTGTTAAGCGCCATCACAATCAACCTCTCGGCAACAGCCCATGAATCCTGCATTATGTTCTCCACAAATGGCACCAATTTGTTTTCAATTGTACCTTTCGTTGTTTCCATCCGACGTTCACAAAACCACTTCGCAAATGTTTTGAGGATTGTATCAAGCATGGGTATTAGGGAGAACTTCCTTGCTTCATTAAACACACTATTCATAGACTCCACACTGTTGCTTGTGTCGATATTATACCTTTCTCCCGGAAAGACACACCTAGCCCACTTTTCCTTCACAGTACTTTCCTCCAAATAACTGGCTGCAGTCGGAAATCTTCTCATAAATAAGCTATATTCGCGGTTGAAATCGGCAACTGTGTACTGCCGACTACACTGCATGAATTTCCAACCAACAACAGCTTTGTTGGTACTAGACGCATGAGCTCTCACATTTTGTGACGTATGCCATATGCAGTACCCGTGATGGGCTTCTGGATACACATTACCTATGGCGCCGATGAGCCTTGCATTCCTATCACTTACAAATACCAATTCGAAAGAATCTGGTATAACTGTCTTCAAAGTCTGGAAAAACCATGTCCAACTAGCATCGTTCTCTCCATCTAGTACACCATACGCAATTGGATAATGGTGTCGATTAGGATCTTGGGCAATGGCAAAAACTAACACACCACCATATCCGTTTTTGAGGAATGTTGCATCTACAATAATCACTTTCCTCATCACTCTAAATCCCTCGATGCTAACTCCCAAAGCTATGAAAAGGTACTTGAACTTCCCATTCTCATCTACTTGCACATCTGTTACTGTACCCGCATTTGCCTTCTGTAACTCGTATAAATAGGAATGTATCATCTTGTAACTTTCTTCCGGAGTGCCACGCAGCCTATCAATAGCAAGTTTTCTCCCTCTCCTCGCGGTGGAGTACGATATACTCACTCCAAGTTTTGTCTTCACAAGACCCATGATAACTTTAGGAGTTGGAGTGTTCATTTGTCCAGGAAAATCCTCTTGCAAGACACTTGCAACTATTTCTGGCGTGCAGTGCCTCTTTGTGCCACTACTCTCGCTCTGACTAGCCCGAGAGCATGTATGCATCTTTGTGTACTTTATAATCCTAAAAATATCCATATTTTTAATCTTTGATGCTCGTACACCCCATTTGCAGCCTTCTTTATTACATACAATCCACAACCGACTTGGTTCAGATCTTTTAATGGCAAAACAAAAGCTGCTGGCAAATGATCCTCTATCCACAACTTCTTGCAATGTCTTCTTATCTTTAAATTCTTAATGCAAACTCAAACCTAAGCCGTCTTCCCATTCCTCTGCAAACTGACTACTCTCTACAGCGGGTGGACGTTCTACATAGACATCACCAATATCCGATCTCTCAACACTAATATCCAGACTTCCATCGACTGGCTCAATTTCAGTCTCTCTAACTGGTGGAGAATATACTGTAATAGCAGTTGCTCCTCCCTCACCATCATTACAACCAACAGAGCTTTGAACTGCTATCGACACTTGTCTCGACATTCTTTCCTCTGGTTCTTCCGATCTAGTTATGACATCCACGAACAATGTTGCGGTACTACGATTATATTCATCAATGTAGGCTAGATAACCACACACATCCACATCATCACAGATACTCACTTCAACCTCATCTCTGACCGTAGGTCGGTAGAACCTCAACTGTAATCTAACCTTACTTTCATCTAAACCAAGCCTCTGATATAGACATTCTTCAATCATCGACAAAGTGATATCCTCTACCGCGTGCTTCATCAATATACAACTATTACGGTCGTTGCATTTAAACCATATCACGACTTTGTTGTTCATAATGCCCTGCTAAAACAAACAAAAAAATTGATTAACTTCTGTATAACTAATGTAGTTATACCAGTTTTACCAGTTTTACTTGTATAACTAGTGTAGTTCTACCAGTTTTACTTGTATAACTAGTGTAGTTCTACCAGTTTTACGTGTATAACTAGTGTAGTTCTACCAGTTTTCCTTGTACAACTAATGTAGTTCTACCAGTTTTACTTGTATAACTACTGTAGTTCTACCAGTTTTACTTGTACAACTAGTGTAGTTCTACCAGTTTTACTTGTACAACTAATGTAGTTCTACCAGTTTTACTTGTATAACTAATATTACCAGTTTTACGCCATGTTTCACCCCATTGTTACCATATTCAATTTCAATCAAGTCTTATACAAGCAAAATTCTACCAAATAACCAAAAAATATTATAATTTATGAAATTAAGATTCTTCACCAACCCAATGCAAAAATGCAACTAAAGAATGTACAGCTGATTTAGTTACGTATAACTGGTCATAACCGTATAACTGATTCTAGTTATACTAGTTTAACTATCGCAGAAACCAACTTTTATCAACTCAGATTCCATCGATCATTTAGGCAGTTCTAAATCTATAGTGCGCTATGTTTCAGCCTATACATTACAATTGTTACCAATGTCAAGTCTTATTAGAGCTAGATTATACCAAATAATCAACTAATTAAGCTGAAACATCAGCGCAATGCAGAAATGCAACTAAAAAATGTACAACTCATTCAGTTCTGTATAACTGATTCTAGTTATACTAGTTGTACTATCGCGGAAACTGTTATCAACTCAAATTCGTTCGCTTGATTCTAGTTCTAAATCTATAATTGCTATATGTTTCAGTCTAGCCCCAGTCTATCTTACCAATCTTAAGTCTTATTCGACCCAGATTCTACCAAATAACGAAAGCAAAATTATCAATATCAATTTGAAATCCACCTTCTTATGCCCAAAGTGAAGAGGCAAACAATTATGGAGATTAACAAACGACGGTAATGGCAGGAGAGGCGGCGGAGGCGGCGGCGGTGCACGTCGGAGCCGGCGGCGTTGCAACTCGAGACCCCCGGCGGCCGAGTAAGAAATTCGAACCCGATGAGTGAGGAGGAGAGAGAAGCTAAGGGAGGGGAGGAGAGAGATGGAGATGAGAGAGAAGAAGCATAATTTTTTTTTTTTTTAAATAATTAATTTGGGTAATTTCATTAAGGGTAAATTTGGAATATCAAGTTTCATTAATAAGTTTGTATATAAGAGATTTGGTTTGTATATAAGAGATTAAAATTTTGAGAGAATGGAGTTATGAGATCATTGCCCCAACCACCATGACTCTGGAGTTCAATCCTTATGTTTAACCTTCCCTTGCCTCTAAGAGTGACTTCTTCTTCCTCATCTTTATACAATTTCGTATTCTTATCGAATTTATTTATGTGTTTAATTGATTTATCGATCTTGGTTTGACAGCACTGTAAGCGTCTTTTTCTTCTTCCCCTTTGATAAGATGGAATTGCGAATTAATCTGATTACGCTTTATGTTCGGTTTCTTGTTATTAGCTTTGTTTCCTTCGCCAGCAAATTTGGAAATGGTAGTTAAACTCATTAAATATGTGTCATTCGTTGGTTATGTATCGGAAAGGTTTAAAAGTCTGCAATATGTATGTTTTTTCAGGTTCTGTTATTGATGAGAAATCTCAAAGTTAAGTTATTAAATTCTGATTTTGAATCCGCTGTAAATGTTAAATTTCAGATAAAATGTTTGTGATACCAACTATGTCAGAGTTTGAAATGTATTTAACTCTCCAAACCAATTAATTGGTGTCGCTTCTTTCATATTTGGATTGTATCCTTCACTTTCCATGTTCTGCATTCTGTTTTTTTTGTTGAAAAAAATTGGAGTTGAAATCTTCATTGACATAACAATTCTCCTTCAAAGATTCGTGTTGTGCTCCTGGTAGTTTTGATAGCAATCCTTGTCTTTACCGTATTGGCCTAAGTCTCATTTTTCTAAAGACTATACAAGAATACTCATTTGTTGTATCGTTGAAGATCATTTTCTCATTCTTACAGTTTATTGTAACGAACAACAGGTCTGGACATAGTAACTTTGGTTCAAGGTAAACATAACCGAGGTCTCCATTGTCACTTGCCTATTTTGAGAATTTAAGAATCTCAATGAGGTGCTACCATTGGAAACATAAAAATATTAAAATTTACTATAGAGTTTTTAACTCTCAACAAATTATTATTTAATGTTAAAAAGCTCACTTGGTGTTCTAATTGTTGGAGATACTCTTAGAGTATAAATCAATACAAGTCTTTTTTAACAACAAATGTAAGGTGTTATTGGAGTTATATTTTAGAAAAGTTTTAATATTTTTGAAAGTGATATAGATTTTGATTTTTTAATATATTTTTTTGGGTTTTTAAAAATTATTTAAAGATTTTTAATAAGTTTTGTTTTAGAACTTTCAAAGTTTTCTAAACATATTCTTATAAATTTTTATATTTATACTAAAACATATATACAAAATATTAAATATTATATATTAAATATTAAATACAACATATATACAAATTTTTTATATTTATAGTACAACATATATACAAAATATATTAAATATTAAATACAACATAAATTGTATTGTTATTCTTTTCAAACTTGATGGTACCTCAAATTTTATTACTAAGAGAGAGATTAATTAGTTTTTTCTATTATTTTTTCAGATTGATTATTCTTAATTTTTCTATTTTTAAGAACTTTTTAGTCATAGTTAATGGCTTTAAAGTTTGTAATTCGTATAGGAATACGTGTAGAATCAACAAAACTAATAACATAATATTTTAATTTGATGATTATAGAACTCTTTCATGACAAACCAATGACACAAAATTTTTATAGACTCATGAATCCAATAATTTTATATTTTTAAAGATTTTAGAACATTTTACAAATATATAAACCAATAACACCAAATTTTAGTAGAATTCTAAAAATTTTTGATTCAGTAACACTAAAATCTTAATAACTTTTAAATCTCTATTATTCTATCTAAATATATAAACTTAACACTTAATTTTTTTTCATTTTTATCTTTTTCATGGTTTTCTTTTAGCTATTTATCATATAAGTTCAAGAACCGCAAGATTAAGTAAATGATCAATGCAAAGTTGCAAACTAATTATTTTCTTTGCTTACGTTAACATAGTTTTGTACAGAAAAAAGTATAGTTTCGTTTCAGTTTAATACTTTTTAAGTCTATTCACTGATAAATAATTCGTGGACATGTCTATTACAGAACTGTGTTTAGAGGGCAATATTTTGGACATTTATTATAGACCACAACACAATAATTAATTTAGAAGGCTGTATTTAAATAAAATTATGCTTATATTTTTTGGAATACTAAACTTAATTTAACTAAAAAAACTAATGGTGCACAAAAATTTAAAAAGTTACTTAACATTAAATATTTTAAGTAATTAAGATTTTGAGATTAATATTTCTTTATCAATTAATTATCATTTACTTATTATATTTTTATAAGATATGTAGGAACTTATTCCCTAAATCTATATATACATATATATATATATATATTTATTTATTGTAAAATAAAAAGAAATTATTTCCTGAAAATTTCATACAATTTTTAAAAGAGTTGTGTTCTTCACATACTGTATTATTTTTTCAAATATTTTAATTTTAAAAAATATTTTAAATGTGTTTGGACATGTTAGTTATACAATTTCAATGAATGGTCTCCGAGATCCTTTCGACGACCTATGTTGTGTTGAAGGGATATCTAGATGATCCGATCGATTGCGTAAGCCCGCAGTCGCAACGGAATTTATAGAAAAATTGTAAACTAGATTTTATTACTAAAATAAATGTACATTTTAAATTCTAATAATATAAAACAATTTTATTATAAGTTAAATTTTGTTTTTATTCTATATCTCTAATGAGTTGAATACGGTATTGGTTTTGGTTTATTAAAAACTAGTAGACTAATAGCAATATGTAATGTTCTGCAGTCTGAAAGCAAATCAATGCACCATAGCTTTGACATTAACCGTCTCTGAAGTCACTAGTTTAAAAACTAAAGTCATTAGTTTTTTCTTTTATTTTTTTGGTCAAACAGTTACATAGAAAATTATTATATAACTATTCAATTTATGTTTGAGACAAAAAAAAAATGATTTACCATTACAGTTTCAATATGATGTGTGAAAAACATAAAACAAACAGGGCCGGCTCAACATATCCGTGGACTCTGAGTAAATATTTTTTTTTTCTAATATGATTTTTAAATATTTTTATTTACTTTTCTGATATAATTTTTTGGGCCTTTTGTTAGCAAAAATATTTCTGGACTCTTTCTTTGCTATTTAATTTCTGGAATTTTTATCTTTCTAAACCAATACAAAAAAAAAAGAAAAAATGAAATACTCCACCGACTTTTTTAAGTTGTTTAAAAAATATTTTTATCTTAAAATATAATTTATTTTCCAAACTCCAAACAAAAATTAAATTAAAAGTTCAAACGTACATTTTATTATTTATAACTTTCAAAACTTACAATTAAAAAATTTTAGAAAATTAGTTGCTTATCCACGACTTCCAAAATTTACTTCCTTTATATTTTCTTTTTACTTTTTGACACAAAATAATTATAGTTTTAGAGAAAATAAAAATAAGAAAAATAAAAATAAACATATATTCAAACAAAATAACTTATAAAAAATAGAAGAAGTATAAAAAGAAATTTTGGACTATGGTGATCGTACTATCGCCCTACCTTCCTATGATTAATTAGTGAGACAACAAAATAATTTGCTTTGTATGGGTGGTCTAAGAAAAAGCGTAAAATTGTTGGTATAGGATTCGATTTTTACCGAAAACTAAATAGTTGTTGTTTAATCATACGAACTATGTTTTTATTAGAAAACTAGAGCCAAAGTAATCATTCAAATTATTTTCTCAGGACTAATTAATTAAAATTTGGTCTAAATTTTTTGATTAACAAGAAAAAGAAAAGAATAATAACAAGAAGAATTTGATACACCCCTAGATATCAGAAAAATTCAAGTTGGCAATAACTATTTAATTAACTAAATAAAGACAACATTAAAGTGAAACAAGATAAAGATAAGATTAAAATGATCAATATAGAGCATAAGACAAAACAGTAAACCATATTTTATTTGAATGATCTCCAATGATTTGAATTTGGGCTATATTTAGGATTTAATGTGGGCTAGATTCCTTTTGGTGCATATCAATATATTAAGCATATATTAATTACTATGGAGGATCGAAAAATAGTGGACAAAAGAAGTTTTCCATGAATTTTATCGTATATTGGAATGTAAAAAATGAGAAAACTTTCTCGATATGGGATCCGAGAAACATTGTCCAATTGGTTGAGACCAAAGTTGGTGCATGGGAACAGACTTATGATGGGAAAATCCATTGTGGAGTATAATTCCGATAATAAAGAATTTTAGGGATGACCTTTTATACAGACTCCTCATAGTCTTTCTAACTTTCACAAGATATAGGTACCTCATATATGCATCATGGAAGGTTTCAGATTTGTTTTCAGGTTTAAGATGATATTGCTATCTGGATGGTTTAGCCAAGGCCAATATGAGAGCACAAATCATAAGACAAAGACTATCTTCAGTTCATTGTGAATTGAAGGTTCTCATGTGGGAAATGACTAGCCAAGTAAATGATCTATGCAAACTAATAATTTTCTTTAGTGTACTGGCCTCATTAAAGGTATAGTTGCATGAGGCGATAAATGATTCGTAGATATGTTAATCAAATGCCCATAACCCAATGGGCTTTATGTTTTGTTATATAGTTTGAAAACAAATCAATACATGAAAGCTTTGACATTGAACCATCATCGAGCATACCCATTGTTTTTTTCCTTTTTTTTGTGTTAACAATATTTAGATTAACAATATCCAATCTATACCCCAATTATTTTAGTTAAAGTTGTATGAAATTCAAATTTACTATATAGTGCTAAAGTATATCAAACCATTTTTGGCCAAAATTTGATAACAATTCACTAGTATTTTCTACCAAAAACAAATTAAAATCACTTCCATAATTCAACAACCAACCAAATGTTTTAAAATTTTGAAAATTAATTGTATTTCACCTTTTGCAAATTTTCCTAATATCTTTTATAATAATAATAAAAAACAATGTTTATACTTTTTGAAAAATTAATAAAATTTTTAACTGATTATTATTAATATCTTTATCTACATAATATTGTCAATTAATTTTAATTAAAATATATAAATATTTTTTTAATTTAAATATACAAAGATATAAAAATTAAATATAACAAAAATATACTATATAAAATACGAAAGCTAAATATAATTTTTTGGTAAATTATATTATAACATAAATTGGGGACTAGTTTACCATTTTTTATATAATACAATTTTAATGTTAATTTAAATTACTATGTTTTATTAGTCTATTTTGGCTTAAGAAATATTGTGACAAATATTTTTTCTATAAAAATAATAATGACATAATATTTGTATCTTTTATAATAATAATAAAAAATTATGTCTTGATAAAATTTACAACTCGTTATATTATCTACATAATATTATTATTTTGCTTTAACTTTAAATATTACTTAAACGAAAAGCGATCTATCTAACTAAGATTGTTTACTGGATGTAAAAAATTATATACCATTTAAATTATCAAGCATTTTATATAAAAGATATTAAATATAATAATTCACCAACTCATATAACATCATGTCAGTATTTTTTAATATCGTTAGTATTAAATTTAAACATAAGTTTAATCTTCAACTAATATATTTTAATTAAGTATAGCACCTTATCTTAACTAATTCTTAATATTTATGATTTAAACAATATATATATATATATATTCCTAATCAATATATATATTTTAATTTTTTTACTCCTAATTATCATAGAAAAATATATCAAACAACTTCTATTTGATATTCATCCCATGACTATTATTATAACACCAATAATTTTCAACAATTTTCAATCTTCTTTTCTCTCAATTTTTTTCCCTTAATCTACTTTTCTGAAATTTTTTGTTGAAACTCTACAAATGTAACTGAAGAATTAAAGGTAAGATTTTTCAAGATCTAGAAAGTATACACTAAAGAATTTTCTGAAGAATATTGTTCTTTATGATTTTAAGATATGTAACTAATTCTTTATATATTTGCATATTTTTATAATGATTATAAATATTTTTTAATTAATTCATAATTTTTGTAAGGTGATAAAATTCACTGTAATGTGAAGAAGGAATTGGTTTTTAACTTTTTAAATTCATGAATCCTCTTGAGCAGGATAATAATAAGATCATTACAAACCTACATGTTTGTTATGCAAGTGGCTCTTATCGTACTTATACTAATAAGTAAAAAATCTCTTTCGTATACACAACCTCAGTTAAGTTAATTGATCCTCTCCTACAATTGGTTTTGGAGTTAATATTTTTAAATTACAGTGAATTACTTGATGGGCGTCTTGAAGATATATATTTTATAGGTAAATAATACTTTCTTCTAAAAATGTTTTATATTTCAGTTTATCATTATAATTGGTAATAGTTATGTTATTTATTTATTTGTTTAATATATATAATCCGACATTGGTTCGAGTTAGCAATACTGAAGCGAATGGAAAACTAACTAAGCTAATAAACATTAATCTTAGAAATATTGAGTAAGTTTTTGTAATATTATTTTTCTAAAAACGTTTTATTATTTATAAAATATTTAATGGTACAAAATATATATTTTTATTATATACTGTGTTTTGTAGAAAAAATATGCTGAAATGGTTGAAGAAAAAGCCAAAAATGGAATTTTCATCTATAATTGTTTTGCAATTTGGCAAGATAAAAATATTTAAAGATATATATATATATATATATATATGTGTTTTTAATATTTCACTATTCTAATAAATTTATATTTTATTCATTTATTGCTGTTTCTAGTTTATTTCAAATATCATAATTATTTTTAATAGTTATGAGTGTAATCATATCTGATTTGATAAGGAAAATTTTTTAGAGGTCTTGAACTAATGAAAAAACAATATATATATATATATATATGTATATTCTGTTACTAACATAGATATATACGTTTCGAACTACAGATATAAATGTATATACTTATTAGTAATTTAGATATATAAAAATATAATCTAATATTTGATTTTCTAATAATTTTAATATGTATATAAAATATAATTTTGTACCATGCAAGATACGGAAGTTCATCTAGTAAATTTATAATTATGAAATAACAAGATCCAGTAACTACCAAAAAAAAAATCGAATTTACCAAAAGATCCAAAATCTTCTTATTAATTATATATATATATATATATTATAATTCGTATATGATTCACCTATTTTTATTAATTTATCAAAGTACAAGTGACGACCACGACAAATCTTTCAAAACATTTCTAAATTATCCTTTTTCAGAAATAACCAGAAGAAATAAATCATGTATAGCATAAGGTCACCATTATCAAGGGTTTCTTAACTTATTTTATTATTAAAAATTTAAGAAACTTTTAAGAAATCCTATGAAAGTTTTTTATTTAAGAAACTATTTAATGAGTTTATTAACTTATTTTATTATTTTATTACTAAAATATATTTTTTAACTCACTTTTTTCATATATAATCATTTAACAATATTTAAGAAACTCTAATAAGAACTCTCCAGTAATGTTGCTACATAACATAACAATTACGAATACATACATGAACTTAAACGATATGAAACTGCCTTTTGTTTTTCTTGTTAGAGGGATTTGGAACAGTCTTTGTTATAATTATATGAGTTTAGGAAATCAATGAATACATAACTACATCATTACTCTCTTGCCACAAAAAAATAGTTGGTTCCTCAAATGGTGTAAGTCCATATTTAATATGAGAATAATAATCACCACTTCAATCTCAATAACATTATTATGTACCACATCATACATGTAAGAAAGTTCCGTACACCAATTCATCATCTCATCATCATTTTGCGACGAAGTCATACAGATATCAAAGTCGTTTAGCCACTCGAAACCATCCTCAAGACCAGGTTTTGTCTGTTGCAGATCCATTTTCCTAGATTGATCTATGGTCGGAGAACTCATGTTGATCTTTACTTCGAGAGATCTAATCACACGGTTTAGTTTCTCTTCTTCCTCTTCGTCGATGCTACTATGATTCTCGACAGGTGATTCTTCTTCTAACAACGATATGATAAGCTCATCGTTGATAATCTTCGTGCCTTGATGATCAAAATCAAATTGTACAGACGGCATTTAAGAGAGGATTTGAGAGAAAAAGTTAAGAATATTGAAAATATATATTATATAGATTGAGCCAAAGTTATGGTCTTATATATAGGTAAAGTTAATTAATTAATTATGCAAATTGGCATATGGAGATAAGATGTTCCCACACACTACACGACCAGTCACGTGATCATATGTAATGTGATATTAATAATAATAATAATTAATTGAAGAATAAGAAAGGTATATTGTAGCTTTTGGCCTAACTGATAATGAACCATGGAGGAGACATAATTGAATGAAATTAATTGAGGGACGGACAATATAATAATGATAACTAAAATTGGTTGAATGTCGAATATCAATTGTCCAAGTGGAATATACGTAGAGGCAAGATCTTTTACGTTTGGTACAATGCATAACCCACTTCATGGTCCGATTTCGGACAGACGAAGTAACAAACCCGAAACATCTACTTTTGTTGTGTTTGCAATCAGTTTAGGAACAAATCAATGACCGTGAATTTAATTTATTTTTAAGAAGATATCTTAACAAATTGTTCCGGATAATATATCAGTACTACAAAATATCTAAAGTAATTTAGAGAAAATTCCAAAAAAAATATTCAAAGTTAAAGTCACCTAACAACTTAAACCTTAAACGTTTTCCACTTCTAAAACAAAACTTCAAACTATACCAAGGAATGTGTATTGGAAGTGGAATTTTAAAAGATTTAATGAGATTTAAATTCGAAGTGATTTAGTGAGATTAGAGTGAATTTTAGGATATTTGGGTTGATTTAAAACTTTATTTATATTTTTTGAAAATAAATGATTCGGAGATTTGAAGAGTTTTTCTTATTAGTTTTGATGAGATTCTATACGATTTATGTTTGAAGAAAAAGAAAACACTTATGTTGAAAGTTACGTTCTCCATATAAGTTGTTGCTTAACTTTTTACTTGTTCTCGAAGAAGTATTGGGTTTTTTTTGATAAATTTTGTATTGAAAGACAATGATCGAGTTACACACGATGATGGAAATAAAAACTTAAGAATAACAGTAACAAGCAAAAGAAATCAAGAGCAAGATAAAAAATAGAGAAGGATACGAATTGAGGCAGAGCTTTAAGGAAGCGACGAGACCGAGGAAATGGTAGAAGCATCACACGCCTATCACCCCAAAATAGGTAAACAATACACCACACACAACCTGAGAATGAAGCTAAGCTAACCAGCAAAACCAAACCAGAACCCTTAAAGCTTCAACTCTAACCCCTTACTTACAAACAAATCCACGCTTAGGACAAAGAACAGCCTATCAGATCGTAGAGAGACAAGGAGGAAACGAACCTGAACTAACCGGAGACCAGGAGAAGCAGAGAAAAACATAGCTGAAGACACTCCACTAAACCAATAAACTAATGCTACACCATCCGGAAAAAAGGAGGAGACCCCAACGACAATTATCCCGGCAGCTAACGAGGATAACAGAGCTGAACAATCAAACCTACAGACTCACGGCAACTACCCACATACCCGAACAACTCCAAAACGGAGGGGAATTCATGATCCAGAACGGCTAATTCCGAAAGCTTAACAGAGGCAGCGTAAACTAGATCTTACAGAGATAGAGACTGATCGACAAAGCAGCAATCATACAACCTTAGGCCTTGTGTGCGCTACTTGAAGACGAATCGAGGGAAAGGAGGAGTACATCGGAGGAATCTGGCCTGTATAAGTCCTCTGTCTGCAGCCGAAACCAACATCTGATCCTACGAGTCCTTGAACTACTTTCGAAGAAGTATTGTTGTGTTTTTTTTATCTTTGTAACTCTTGACGTTTTTCCGATAGTCTTGCTGGAGGCTACATATTGTTAATGAATCGTTAATTAGTTTAAGAACTTTGATTCATTTGTGTGCTTTGGTTTAATCGTCAACATTTTTTTTTTTTTTTTTAAATCACACCTCTAAAGTGGGATTTTTCATGTCTACTTTCTAACTGAAAACTTATTCAAAATCTCCCATAATCATATGAGATAAAGAATTGTTAATTTTTGAATAACACCATAGCCGTGCTTAAAGGCATGAGAATTGGGCTTTTGTCCCATACCACATAAATATTTTATTTTAATAGGATACATTTTGAAAAAGAAATTAGATACTTATGTTTCTTTTTTCTTCCCAAATATCATTTTTAGATTATTGAAATATTAATTTTCTTTTGGAAGGCCACTCCTAAAAAAATGTGAGATTTAATTGTTCGTATAATAGAAAAACTAAAATAAGAAAAAGAAGTTAGTTTAGATTTGACTTATCGCAACATTTTTTTTTCCTTTAGAAAAAAAGAAAATATTTTTCTAAAAAATTATAAATAAATCATAAGAGATGATATAAAAGTCAAAGTAAGCTTAATATAATTATCTCAAATTTTAATCATTCATCTAGTTCTTTATGTTCTTCTCAAATAAGCTTGAAGTATGCAATTTTTTAAAAACTTTGAATTGTGTTTCAATTTAGTTTTAATTCCTTTTTAAACTTCTATATTTAATAAATTTTAGAAAATGACTTCGGTACCTACAAGAAAACATGTTCCATGGGACAAAAAGAAAAGAAGAAAAGAAGAGAATAAGTTCTTAAAAACTCAACAAGGTTTTATGCCAAATTTTTTGAAAAAACCTAAGATTGCTGGTGAAAAAACTCTGGTGAAACTGAACATCATGATATTTCTATTAATGATGCTCTGTCTAATGATAATGTGGCTGAATCTGAAAATATGAAGGAGGTAAATGGTGAGAATTTGAATATGGAAGAGGATGAAGATGAGAATATGAAAGCACATGAGAATGAGATGCAGATGCAAGTGACGATTTTAAGCAGTTTCATAAAATTTATGATATTTTTGATCATGCAAATTGGAAGAAGATTGATCAACAATGGATAGATTTCATGATTCTAAAAGGACATGGGCCAAGAATGGATATTGACCATGAGTTTCCTAGGGACGAAATCGGAGGTAGTCATTTTAGTTACTCATATTATACAAGAGAACTTAGTAATGAAGAGAAACAAGATAAATGTTGGCTTGTGTTTTCAAAGACTCTAAACAAAGATTTCTGTTATTGTTGTGAGTTATTCAGTAAAGAAAACTTTCCTAGTCAATTAGCTTATATTGGATCAAAGGATTGGAAACACATTTTGGAACAACTTAAAACACATGAAACAAAGCATGGTCATGTGTTGTGCATGAGTCAGTGGATGGAGCTAGATCTAAGGCTAAAAAGAAAGTAAACCATTGTTAAGCATATGCAAGATGAGCTTAATAAAGAGATGAGTCAATGGAAAGATGCATTGCTGAGAATTTTCCCACTAGTAAAAACTCTTGCTAAACAAAATTTAGCTTTTCGTGGAAGTAGCGAGAAGATTGGAGAAGATAGTAATGGGAATGTTTTGTTTTATTGAGATAATTTCTGATTGGGATCCAGTCATGAGAGAACATCTTAGACCTTTTAAAGATGATGAATCTCGTTATCATTATCTCAACAACAGAATTCAAAATAAGGTGATAACAACAATAGGTGATGAGATCAAAACTATGATCACCAAGAAGATTAAATTGGCTAAGGACTTCTCGGTTATTCTTGATTGTACTCTAGACGTTAGTCATCATGAACAAATGACTCTAATAATTTGATGTGTTGATATTTCAGCAAATACAACAAAAGTAGAAGATTGTTTTCTGATATTTTTGAAAGTTGATAAAACATCTAGAGAAGGGCTTTTTGAGGAGATTCAAGTTATGATAAGTGGATTTCATAGTCTTAATATTGCATTATGTGATAATGGCAAATAATTCTAAAAAAACGATATATTTTTTGGGATTATACAACGTATTTATCGCCTTTTTTCATCTTCAACTAATCGATGGAAAATACTTGAAGATATGGTGGGAGGACTGACAGTTAAAGGTTAATCTCAAACTCGTTGGGAGAGTCATGTAGCATGTGTTAAGCCAATAAGATTTCAAGCTCTAAAAACAAAGGATGCCTTGATTTATATAGTAGAAACCAATGATGATCCAGAAGCACAAAGTGATGTTAAGTGTCTTGCCACAAGTGAAACACATGAGAGTGTAAGCTATGAATACTTGTTGTCCATGGTTATTTGGTACAAAATTTTAGTTGCTATTAACACAGTGAGCAAAATTTTACAGTCTGAAGACATGAATATCGACTCTGGAATTGATCAACTAAAAGAACTTCTATATTATTTCCAAGAGTATAGATATACATGTTTTAAGGAAGCAAAACTTGAAGCTGTACAAGAGGCTAAAGCTATGAAGATTGAGGTTGTTTTCCCGATAAATGCAAAATGCGTTTTAAGAAAAAGACATTTTGATGAAGATCCCGAGAAAGTTGAGGACTATGTGAACTTATCACGAGAAGAAAATTTCAGAATTTCTTATTTCATTAAGATCATGGATCAAACTCTATGTTCTCTTAAGGAAAGATTAGAATAATTTCAGAGGTATGAACAAATATTTGGATTTTTGTTTCATTTGAGGAAAGTACAGAGAGCAAGTGATGATAGCTTATCGAATATTGTTAATAATACTTGTATCTGTTGCCTTTGCAGAAAGAAGTTTTTCAAAGTTGAAAGTAATAAAGTCTTACCTTCGATCAAATATGTTACAAGAGAGGTTGAATGCTTTGGTTATCATATCTATAGAGAGATAATTAGTTCGAGAACTTGACTATGTGAGTTTGGTCAATAAATTTTAGGAAAAAGGAACAAAATTATAGTTTAGAAAAAATTTAATTATTGTAAACTTTAGAAGAGTATTTTGTCATATTGATATTTTTTAAGTAATTAAGACCACTTTTCTTTTCTTCCCCTCAAGTATCAAATATATTGTGCACGGGCTCCGAATTGTAGATTTGATATAATTATAACAAATTATTGATTGAATAACAAAAGATTATGGATCATTTGGGTGATTTTGTACCAATCTCAAATTCAATAACATGAAATTTGAGAAGATATTTAAAAATCACTAATTAAATAATAGGTGATTTAAAAAATTAAAATATTCTAAAATTCTGGCACAACACAAAATGATGCAAATCAGCTATCTTCGCCTTGTTATCTGCTTTGACTTAGTCTTTCTTTCCGAATAGAAATCCAGATTTCATATATTTCTAAATGTTATTTTAATATTGAATTAACTTTCGTAGTCGAAATTATTAAAAAAATATATCAATTTTTTTGTTATTTATATTATTATGATATTTAATTACCATGAAAGTGTTTATTAATGTGAATAGTTTGATAAATACATAATATACATTCTATTTTGACAATAGTAGGAAAATATTAAATTGTTAACGAATTTAACTTAGTGAGTCTAATCTGCATCAAGACCTATATGATCCATAAAAGATAAATAATGCAGATTGCATGCAATAACAGATAAATATCAGGTATTAAATTTAATATAATTAAAAAACGAATACTTTTGTATTTTGTAAAATGATGAAATAATAGGAATCATGGAGTCTTTTTAACACATTGATATCTTTACATAATTGTGACAAGAATACTTTCATTTGATATTATTTTTAATAGAATAATTAGAATCACGTAACATTTAGCATAATGACATATGGTAAGTCTACAAGAGTCATGCGCACTTGCACATCCTGGGATCGAGTCCCCCCGCTTACATTTGCAAGAATTTGGCTAATGGCCGACTATTTGTGGTTAATATTGACAAAAAAAAAATTAGAATCACTGAAATTTTTTCTTAAAAGTTTTTTTTTAAATATTAAAATTATATGAATGCACAATTTACACGCCTATATAAACGTTTTTGGACACTAACATATATTAGCTTAAAATAAATATAACGTAGGCTTGAAATGCAAATGGGAGCCACAATTACAATACACCTACGTACCGACACTAAATTGATATTAAAGATATATTCTGAGAAAAAGCTTTAATTAAAGAGGGTCCTATACAAAATGCTTGATAATGCACGTGTCACATCTGGGTATTGGACGTTGGAGAAGAAATTATTTGACCGAATAAACTGAGATTCGAAGCATTATAAGCACTAAACACGAATGGGGAGGTCGTGTTTAAGTGGTTCAGATTCAAGATGTTTCGGCTGGTTCTGAAGACCAAAGGAAGGTCGATTATGTTAATTGGCAGAACAGGAAACATAACCTAAACTACTTTTTCTACAAGAGCACTAACGTCGAGAACCCTCGGGATGTTACTTTTCTAGCACTCACACTGTCTCAAGGGTCATCTTTTCGGGGAAAACCATTCGTCCAGAACTCAGGCAAGAGATAGAACAATCAGAAGCCGTTTGTTCCGAACGCAAGAGGGAGTAACTGGCAAAGACCGTACAAGCCTTATGTACCCCCGCCAATGCAGCAACAACCTCCAGCAGCACCTTCAGGAACGTCGAACAAAGAAATTAAGGCCCTGATTCAGTAACTCGCTGTTGAACAACAAAAGACTACCAGGGAGCTTAATGCTAAGATGGATAACATCTACAATGACCTGAATGGGAAGTTTGAGTCAGTTTCTATGCACATCAAGAAGCTAGACACCCAAGTTGCTCAGACTGCTGAAGCTATTAGACGTCCCCAAGGAGCTTTACCTGGGAAGGTTGAGAAGAATCTCAGAGAATTTTGCAATGTGGTAAAGTCTGAAGCAGGGAGTTCGGTTGAGAGTAAGTACGATCCTCCTGCTCCATACCCTAAGGAGCTTGAGAAGGTAGAAGATCAAGGAGAGTTCACTATACCTTGCCGGGTTGGACAGATGGTTTTCAGCGATGCCCTATGCGATTCTGGAGCTAGTATCAATGTTATCTCTTTGGAGACTATGGAGAAACTTGGTATTGAGATGATGCAGGAACATCACTCATCTGTTTCGTTTGGAGATGCATCTTTCAAAGTACCTAGAGGAAAACTTGTTGACTTCACTCTTCTAGTTGGGAATTGCAAGATCCTTACAGACTTTACGGTTGTTGAGATGGCAAGAGAAGGAGCTGTTCAGATCTTGTTGAGAAGGCCATTCCTCAACACGGCTGGGGCCAAGTTAGACTTTCTAAGTCAGAGAGTCGTGTTGCAGAACGTTGACAAGGATGTTTCATATCCTATTCGAGCTTCATCGAGTCGTTTCTGTGGGAGGATTCGAGATGATGAAGAAGACAGTGACTGTGACGAGCAGTACGAGTTGTTTCGCGAACACAAGAGGGACTCGACTGAACATCAAAACACATGTATCCTTTATCATCTTGACAAATTCTGCAACTACGATGTTAACAGTCTTGTTATCAAAAATTTTGCCGATAGCCCTGACATTG
Organism: Lepidium sativum; assembly: GCA_023374145.1. Classification (NCBI taxonomy): domain Eukaryota; kingdom Viridiplantae; phylum Streptophyta; class Magnoliopsida; order Brassicales; family Brassicaceae; genus Lepidium; species Lepidium sativum. The sequence goes on from JAKUCM010002971.1 coordinate 118,222, forward strand.
ATACTGGTGGAGTCTACACCGGTCAAGGAAATATGCCGCGATGGAACTATTGCATTGTTGGATGCCTCAGGAAGGACAATACATAAGAAAGATGGACAGTTGAAGAAATTCATCATTGAGGAGATCAGTGTCCAAGGAGTGAGCAAACCTCACTCAAGTAGCTCTGCCATCTAAATGGCGTCCGAGTCAAGCTAATGACTGTAAAAAAGCGCTGAGTGGGAGGCAACCCACTACTAGGTAGTTTGTTTTTCGTTTTTCCTTTTAGTTTGGTTTTGTTTTTGTTTTTGTGTTTTTTTTCAAAAGTAGGAAGCTCTCGAAAGTGGTGGTAGATTTTGTTGGTGTATGGTGGTAAATATAGTTTCGTTTGACAGTAGACTTGTTTTACTTAAAAAATTTGTTGAACTTACTATGGTAGATTTATCCATTTAGGTAATGGTAGATATATTATTCATGTGATGATACATTTGTTTTACGTTGATTAATCTGTGAGGGTAGAGTTAATTTCCATGGGACGGTAAACTTATTTGGCTTTTGACGGCAAATTTCATTTTATTTCTGCAGTAGACTTATTTTACAGTGATTTATCTGTCACAATATACTTATTTTTTGTATAATAGTATATTTATTTGACTTTTGGAGGTAGGTTTTCTATTATTTGGTAGTAGACCTATTTTGAGTTGAATTTATACTGCAATGGTAGACTTAACTTGACTAACCTTGTAGATTTTTATTTTTTTTATGGTAGATTTTTATTTATTTGGTAGTAGACTTTTTAGTCGTTGGAATATAATCAACTTTGACGTTTAAAAGTAGTCTCTTTTCCTAGTCGATAATAGACTTTATTTATGTATTATAGTATATTTATTTATGACATATCTAACAATAGATTCTTTTTTTACTTGACTGTAAAATTTTCATTCAGCGGCAGAGTTATTGTGGATCCATAGTGGTATAGTTATAATTCGTTTGTTTTAAAGAGTTTCTTTAGGTTGATAGTAGATTTATTTATAAGTAACAGTAGACATTTAGATTGCTTGGTGGTAGAGTTGTTTTTATTCAACAGTAGATTTGTTTTTTTTGTCAAATAAGGCATAATTCATATCGGATAATGGACTTATTTCAACTCAATGGCAAAATTTTCCTTTGCTTAATGGCATACTTTGTTTTTATATCATGGAAGAATTTTTGCATCTAATATGACATAAATATTTTTTACGGTAGAGTTATTTTGACTTAATGGAAAACTTTACACTTATTCCATGACAGACTTATTATAATTTGATGGTAGACTTTTCATTTGCAAACAAAAGCATATATAACATGCGACAATAAATTTTTGTTCTACCCTATGGTAGAGTTACTCGATTTGGTTATGGAAAACTTATTATTATTTGATGGTATACTTATTTTTCTTCAAAGAAGACATACTTGCCATTTGACAGTAAACTTATTTTTAATGCAACAATAGATTTATTTGTGTTCAGTGGTAAACTTATTTGATTGTAAAACCGTAGATGCAAAAAAAATCAATTTTGCTCATATACAATACACAACCCTTTATGCATTTCAAAGTAAAATGATTTCAATGTAACGGTAGATTTATTATAGTTCAATGGTAGACTTTTATTTTTGGTTATGGTAATTATTTTTCAATGTAAAACCCTAGATGCAAAAAGACAGTTTTGCCTTTGTTTTATTTAATATGTGACGATCCATCTTCTTCTTTTAGCTGTGTTAAGCTCCATAAAATGACATTTTTTAGTTTTTGGATTTAGGTTTTGGCATTTATATTAATCATATCTTGGTTTTTTTGTTCTATCTATGAATTAGATTACATAATGTGTGGAAAATAGAAATTTGTGAGAAATATATATGTGATACTTTGTGTTGAAAAATGTAAATGATATAGAGTTTTAGATGTTGGTGAAGAAGAGGAAGAAAAGAAAAAGGTTGATCTCAAAGTGGAATAACAAAAAAAAAGAGATCAACAACAATTCTATTTTCCTTTATTTTTTCTTGGTCAGATTTTTTTTTAGTAATGATAATTTTATTGTTTTTTATATTTCTAGCCCGAAAAAATAAAAATGTAATTTAGTAATTACACAAAAGATTAATATTATTTTAGTAATTCTTTCAAAAATAATTAGCTAAAAAATTAGATTTTTTAGTGAAAGAAAATAAGTTGAAAAAGAAAAATTCGTCAACTCTCTTTTAAGGATACATGTTCTTTCCACTTGTAAATATATTCTTTGTTGATTAATGATTTTAATTATTATTTTTCTGAAAAAGGGTTGGCTTACTTTTCAACAGTCATTCTCCCAACTTTACACGGAAACAATGATCTACTTGCGCTAAGTGATATAAACATGATTTTTAGAATAGAAGTTGTAATAAGTAACAATATATGAAGATGAAATATTGATGCATGAAAACTCTTTGAAATAATGGTTCAAATCCTCTAAGCAATTGAAGGTTTTGAAGTAACAGAACCCTCGAAAATTCCCGCCTTTGCGTCACACCCATATGATTTGTCCTGGTAGTTTTTAATGGCTACGTGTAAAAAAGAAAAAAAAAAGTATATAGCATGAGATATCGCATTCTTTGGTAAGAAACGATGGCTTAAAAGAATAAGTAGGATATATAACGTGATCTTGTGGATTTCCCAAGAAATATCTGTCGACATTTTTCTCCATTTCTCCATTGTTGATGATAAGATCTGTTTCTTGTTCCATACGCTTCTAATGATAATTTTTAAAATATAAGTTTCATTCAATGTTTTAGCCTCGCCATACCCTTAGAGGATTCGTATGCTCAGAAATTGTGATATGTTAGAGCCAGTACTATGCTTCTTAGATATTTCGGACAATTCTTATGCAGAATAATTGAGTTTTTAAGATCTGTCGGTTTTACTTAGAGCAGCTCCATCGCTGACTCTTAAAGAGTTTCTTAGTGATTTTAGAAGATTAAAAAAATAATTAATGATACTATTGTGTAAGAACCGGTTCTTATTAGATAGCTTAAAGAAACCCTAAAAATCGCTGACGTGGCGCGTTCTGGTTGGATGTTAAATTTTAAGTTAAAAAAAAAGACTGCATCTTCTCCTTTCATTTGTTTGGGGGTCGCGAAAAAAAGACTGCAACTTCATCTGCGACGACCACCGGCGAGTCCTCTGAGGATCATCATCTCGAGGTTCCGAAGCCTTCCCTGTCGTTGGCGAGTGGAGGAATCCAAGATCGGAGTTTCTGAGAATCGTTGTAGGGTTTCAATTTCCTTCCTTCCGTGCTCGAGTTCGAGTTCAGAGAAAATCCGGGATTCCAAATAGCGGAAATCGGAACACCTCCATTAACCTCTTCAGGTTTTCTCTACCCTCTCTGTAGATCCCTTATATGCTTATTTGTGTACTGTATTCGATGATTTGTGGGAATCTTACTGTCTTCTTGTTTGAACGATTCACATAAAAAATTCAGTTAGTTAACTCTCGATTTTACTATGAAAATTTGTTTTTTTCTCGTGGATTAGAGTTACCGATTTTATGTTGTTAAGTTTCCTACTGTGATGGTGCCTAAATAGAACGATTTGTTGCATTTGCAGGGAAATAATACTCTGTTGTGTGAAAATGAGTGCTACAGCTCATAGGACTCCTAGAACAGGGAGGCAATCTTTGCTCTTTCAAGATTTAGCTTCTCCTGTCTCAGCATACAATCTGTTACAAGATTTAGCTTCTCCTGTCTTAGCTCTAGTTCTGATCTTGTTGATTGAACATTCTTAGATTTTTATTACAGTTTGACTTATGTTTCATCCCTAACAATTTTCCCTATTGCAATTTTTGCCTTGTGATATTTTGATGTTGTCTTTTGCTACTTTGTAGATTGCTAATTCGATAGTATCATTGTAACAGACTGTATTGGTGAAACCAATAATAGGAAACATTGAAAGAAGGATGCTTTTACGTGCACTAAAGGATGCTACTGGCCTCGGGATTGCATCTGTGGCTGCAGCTAAAGGCTACAAAATTATAGTGACTATGCCAAGTTCTATAAATATTGACAATACAACAAATACAAAGGTAAGACTTTCTGGATTTCTCCATTCATAATTCAACCCTTGCCTGAAAATTGTGATACTTACGTGTATGTGTCCTTAGTATAGTATAGAGGAGATGTTAGGATTGGTGCTTTAGTCCAGAATTTAGTGATTGAGTCCCTTGTTGAAAGAAAGCTAAAGGGTTCTAAGTTTAAAGTACCAGAGGTAAGTAGTAAAAGGATTTTGATCAATAAGCGTTTATTGTGATGAATGTAAATTAATTAGTAAACTACATATAAAGCACTTAAAATTTTGCAGAGGTGGAGATCTACTAATCTCGATGGTTTTGAGAAAGGCAAATGTCAAGGTCTGAAGAAGGAGGGCATCAATGATGCAAATGTCAAGGGTCTGAAGGAGGCATCAGTGATGTTTGCAATTATAATATTGCAGGTCCTCTTAAACACTTATGGTGGTAATGATGACAGTGAACACCTCGTAAGTGATCCACTAAACTCTGCCTTTGTTTTAATAAGATCAAATTGTATTTGAAACTGTCTCATCGTATGTCTTCTTATGATGTGATTTATCCTTGCAGGTTGGAGATATGTCGATGGATCTGCAAGAACCGGAAGCAGAGAACATGCATGTGGAAACAGAAATGCAAAGTAATGACTTTGTTCATCAGACACTTGCTCCTGGCTCACTTCAAGCACCGTCAATCTTGGAAACCGAAGAATGTGAATCCATGGACTCCACAAACTCTACGACTGGGGAACCAAATGCAGCCGCTGTGGCTTCTTGGTATGCCTTTCACACATCAAAAGTGTGGTACATGCTCTTTAAGGAATTGAAGAAGTAACTGTCTAAATTGGAATTGTATAGTTACATTTTAAGTTTGGCAATAGGAAATGAGTTTTTTTGAAATTTTTTTTGAGAACTTTGTGTGGGGTTCTACCATTGGAACCCCACAAAACTTAAGAACCTTAGAGGTTCTTAAGTGATTAATTGTAATATAAAAATGTTAAGAACCCCATTTGGGGCTCTTATGGATGGAGTTGGTCTTAAGACAGAGTACATAACGGCAAACAAAGTAAAACATAGATCAAAACATAAAAACAACAAAATTTCAGGGTTCTTTTATCTGTCACTATAACTCATGAACCTATAAAACATGAAAGCAGCAAAAATGGAGTTTGGTATGTTAACTCTCCCTCACCGTCGCAGAGTCTCCGTCTCTCGGAAGACCAAAATCACTCTCATTCCTCTCCGTTTGCTTCCAAATCAGACTCTTTCTCAGAAACCTTCAAACCACAATTCGCTCCTTGTTAAGTCGACAACTGAGACTCTTGAGAATACTCGTCCCTTGACACATTTTCCTCCATCTTTTTGGAAAGATCACTTCCTCTCTGTTCCTATTGACGATGCTGTAACTACACTTCACCACTCTTGTTTCATATATGACATTAATTCTTTATTGATATGTATTTTATATCTTTGTAGGAATTTGATGCAATTGAGCAAGAGATTGACTTGATGATGAAGCCTAAAGTAACAGACATGCTCATGTCTCCTCACAGGGACGACAAGGAAAAAGATTCGGTTGACTCGTTTGCTTATCAGCCTTGGTATCTCGGATTAATTTTGAGACTGAAATTGAAGAGATTCTGAGCCAGCTTTCACGAGGTTAGACAACTTAATTCTCCGAGGAATATAACTTGGAAACAATCGCCATTATCTTCGAGGTTTTCAGACTATATGGACATAAGATGCCTTGCGGTACAAGAACTCAAATTACACATGTTTCCTTTATTAACTTCAGAGACATCTAATAACTTTTTTGTGTCGAATTTGTGCAGAAGCTTTTGATAGATTTAAATGTGAAAATGGAAAATTTAAAGAAAGTCTAGCTGTGGACTGTAGAGGACTTCTACAATTGTACGAAGCTCACATCTTGGGACACCATCTGAAGAAGATATAATGGACGAAGCTTTTAAGTTTCACGAGGCATCACTTGGAGTCCGTGAAAAGGCAGAGAAAAAGCTCCAATCTCTCTAAACATATACAAAACTCGTTGTATGAAGCTCGATATCATAGCATAGAAATACTAGTCGCAAGACAATACAGCTCTTTCTACAATTATGAAGAAGATCACGATAAGAGCTAAGCTCAACTTCAACTTGCGCCAAATGCATTACATCAAAGAGCTAAATATTTTCACCAAGTAATTAACTTTTACTTTTTGGTGTGTGCTTATATATATTATCTCAAAATGTCATGTACTCAACTCATGGGTTGCAGATGGTGGAAGGAGTTAGGTATGGCATCTAAGCTGCCTTATATAAGCGACAGAAGTGTACAGGGTGGGATCTTTCTGCTATTGAAGATCTACCAAGCTATATGAGAATTATTTACCGAATCGTGTTTGAGACTGTTGAAGAGATAGATCAAGAAATGAGGGATCGAGGAAAAAGGAGTAATGTACAAAGGACTGTAGATGAGGTACGTAATCAAATGTTAAAGTAGAAGACAAAACAGAAACCACCAAATTTAGTGTTAATGATCTCATATCGAGAAATTGCAGATTAAGAGCCTTACGACTCTATATCTAGCGACCGCAGAGTGGGCACGCACAAATCATGTGCCAAGCTTTGAGGACTACATGGAGGTTGGGATTCCCTCGGCTGCATTGGATGACATAGCCACCGGCGCCTTTATAGCGACCAACGATTGTGATGAGAAGCGATTGAGTGAATGGTTTAACTCCAAACATAAAATCCTCCCTGCTTTGAATTCAGTTTGTTGTTAAGAAACGATATTGTCACCTTTTACGTACCTATGTATGTCTGTAAATATACATGGACCAAGTCTGTTTAGTATCAAGACAAAAAAAAAAATTTATATCTATGAATGAACAGCAATATGGTGTTACAAGAGAAACTGAAATGGAAGAATTGAGGAAGATGGAAAGAGAGAACTTTAAAAGAATGATAGAAGAGTTCATGAATTCGACGGCTATACCACGTCAGATTCTGGTGAGAATTATCAACCTTGGACGTACAATCGATTAGTATTATAAGGAAGATGACGGGTTTGGACATCCCAATCAAAAGCTCATAGACCTTCTTGCTTCTTTGTTCCTTCATCCAATTCCTCTTTGAACACTTATCAAAGTTAAATGTTATTCCCTTTGGGAAGAGGTGGTTGGACATAAGGGTCAAGAGAGGAGACTTATTCCCTTCTCTCAAGAAACTTTTCATTCTGAGATGTCCAGAGTTTATCCAGATACCGACCTCTCTTCCTTCTCTAATCTCTCTTCACATTTATAAATGTGGCCTATTAGATTTCCAGCCAGACCACCACGAATACGACTATGAGAACCTTCAATCTACCAAATTTTTGAGGCATTTGTTTTAGCTTCGTCCCAATCAGATCAAGGTACCGCAGATTGATGAGGTTGCTGATATCTGTAGGTAATTCCTTCAGACTGGATGTGGATCGTTGACCAAACTTTCGGCCTATATTTTTGGGCCACTCTTGGGCCGGACTAACAGATGGTTTTTTTATGAAGAAGATTAAGTGGGCCAAGCCCAAGTCATGTTTCTCGGGTATTTTTAGACGAGAAGCTTCTGCGTCTTCTTCGATTCAACATTTGCAGAGACTGTAACATACATAGAAGAACAGAGTGAGCAAGAGAGGTTGTGTGATGAATCCAGAGAGAGAGATAGCTTACGAGCTCCAAGATTAAGCTTCGTTCGTGGTTTGGACCCTTAGAGATTGATTCATCCGAATCGTCTCCTGTTTTTCCCATCCAAGAAGTGTTGCTCGGAAGATCTCGTCTCCGTCTTGTTCTTCTTTCTTATAGTTGTTGTTCCTGTAATCAATTACACATACAAGTTAGAAAAGTCGTGTGTTTTGTAAAACCTTTTTTATAGTGGATTGTGGAGAGTCGATTCCACCCCAGACGTAGTGACAAGGTCACGAAATGGGTTACCAAATTCTTGTGTGTTCAATTAGATAAAGATCAATATCTGGTTTTAGATTAGCAAGTTTTTTCAACAATTGGTATCAGAGCTCCAAGACCAGAGCAAGATCAGGTATCAGAGAAAGGTAGAGGAACTAGAAGCAGAGACACTTATCTTTTATAGATCTTCTTTGCACGATTGGTTGTGCACCAAGACTTTTGTCTCCATTGATTCCATGCTCCATGGTTTTCTTGTGACTAGTCTTGTTTCCTGAGAGAATAGATCAGATTAGTTAAAGTTTATGGAGTCGTTTCAAGGAAGATTCGATGTGGAAAAGTTCACAGGAAAAGGAGATTTTGGTCTATGGAAACACAAGGTTATTACCCAGCTACAGCTACTGGGACTCCACAAGATCCTAGATGAAGATGTCCCCGGGAGTGTTAGTGCAATCCCAAATAGCAAATCCTCTCAGACTGCTGAAGAAAGAGCCGCTGCAAGGACTGCGGCCATTATGGCAGATGATCTGCAAGCAGGAAAGGACATGAGAGTTAGAAATCTGATAAGTATGAGTGTAAGTGATCAGATTCTGAGAAAAATTAAAAAGTTTGCGACTGCCAGAGAAATGTGCATAGCTCTTGAACAAGATTATCAGACCAAGACACTTCCTAATCATATATACTTAAAGCAAAGATTCGCAAATTTCAAAATGACGGAAGGAAAGGCAATAGAGAATAACCTGGATGATTTCCTAAAGCTGGTGGATGATCTCGAGAGTCTTTATGTCACTGTCAGTGATGAAGACCAAGCTATACGGCTCCTCCTAAGTCTTCCTAAGACTTATGCTCCAGTTGTTCATACATTAAAGTATGGAAATTCAAAAGAGACATTGACAGTCTCAGATGTGACAAATGCAGCCTATGGGTTAGAAGTTGAGCTGAAAGAAAGTGGTCAAGAGCATAGAAACAAGTCTACTGCTGAAGGTCTATACGTGGAGTCACGTGGAAGACAGAGCAAAGGATCAAACAGAAATGGAAATGGGAAAAACAGCAACCACAGAGGAAAGTCAAAAGGCAGATCAAAGTCAAGGCCGAGATATAACAAAAGCAATAGAAGTGAGTGTTTTGTTTGTGGAAAAGAAGGTCACTGGAAAAATGATTTTCCAGACAGACAAAATAAGAAACAAGAATTTGCAAATAGTGTCACTACTAAACAACCTATTGCCCTCACTGTTAGTACTCAAGAGTCTGGAGAAAAATGGGTTCTAGACTCAGGCTGCACCTTTCATATAACTACAAATAAAGAGAATTTTTCTGAGTTAAAGGAATTCCAGGGAGGAAAGGTGTCAATGGCAAATCATACTTCTAGCACAGTTAAAGGTATAGGAAGGGTTGAATTCCAAATTCCTGATGGAAATACTATTGTGCTAAGTGAAGTTAGGTATATACCAGAGATGTCGAAGAATCTTATTTCATATGGGATGCTAGAAAAAGCAGGTTGCAGATATGAAGGTAAAGACGGGATTGTCAGATTTTTCAAAGATGGTATTGAGGTACTTACAGGAAAGTATGATCAAGGATTGTACTACCTACAAGGTTCAATAATAAAGGGTGAAGTAAACATTTTCAGGGAACAACCTGATATGACCAAGATATGGCATTCAAGACTGGGTCATATGAGTTCGCACAACATGAATGTTTTGGTTAAGAATGGATATATTCCAGAGAAGGATGTCAGGACTTTGGGTTTTTGTGATAATTGTGCTTTAGGGAAAAGTCACAAACAACAGTTTCCGACAGCTAAACATACTACACAAGGGATACTAGACTATATTCATTCTAATCTATGGGGGTCTCCATCAACTCCCGAGAGTCTTGGAGGATGTAAATATTTCATCAGCTTTATAGATGACTACTCTAAGAAAGTATGGGTTTATTTCTTGAAGACCAAGGATGAAGCATTCATAAAATTCAAAGAATGGAAAGAAGAAGTCGAAAATCAAACAAGGAAAAGGGTTAGATACTTAAGAACTGACAATGGTTTAGAGTTCTGTAACACACAGTTTGATAATTACTGCAAAAACTCAGGAATCAAGAGACACAGAACGTGTACTTACACACCTCAACAGAATGGGGTATCTGAGAGGATGAACAGGACAATTATAGAAAGGGTCAGATGCATGCTTAGTGAATCAGGTTTGGGTCAAGAGTTTTGGGCAGAAGCAACCTCCACCGCAGTGTATCTGATTAATAGATCTCCAAACTCTAGCATTGAGTTTAAACTACCAGAAGAAATGTGGACATGACACAAGCTAAGTATTTCTCATCTAAGGCGTTTTGGATGTTCTGCTTTTGTTCACGTTACTCAAGAAAAGGTTAATCCCAGAGCTGTCAAAGGAGTTTTTGTTGGATATCCTTTTGGGGTTAAAGGTTATAAAGTTTGGGTTGCTGAGGATCATAAATGTATCACAAGCAGAAATGTTGTGTTCCACGAGAATGAGGTATTTAAAAATACCTCCATTGGTGTGGAAACAGATCAACAAGTTGAAGATAAGTCTACAGACAAATCTAAGAAGAAGACAAGAAGAGTGTACTTCAAAGAAGATCTAATATCAGCAGGACCTTCAGATTCAAATTATAGTGAAAATATTAATTCAGAGGCAGGAAGTGAGTCATCTTCCTCAAGTACAGAGGAATCTAGTAGAGATCAAGAAGATTCTAATGATTCAAATGAATATGAAGCAGAAAAATCAGAACCAGGTTCCTCATCATCTGAAGATCTAGGAGAATACTTGTTAGCCAGAGACAGGGCTAGAAGAGAAAATATAAGACCACCGTCAAGATATGAAGAATCTGATTTTGTAGGTTATGCTCTATTAGCTGTGGATGATATAACTATAGAAGAGCCTAAGACCTATGAAGAGGCAAGAAGGAGTCCTAAATGGAAAGAGTGGGAAAGAGCCATGGAAGAAGAAATGGATTCACTGAAGAAAAATGAGACGTGGATTCTGATTCAAAAACCTGACAAGCAGAAACTTGTGGGATGTAGATGGATCTATAAACTAAAACCTGGAATACCAGGTGTTGAGGCAAAAAGGTACAAGGCCAGGTTGGTCGCTAAAGGTTTTTCTCAGAAGGAAAGTGTTGACTACAACGAAATTTTCTCTCCAGTGGTCAAGCATGTTTCCATTAGACTCATTTTTATCTCTAGTGGTAAATCTAGATTATGATTTGGAACAGATGGATGTTAAGACTGCGTTTTTACATGGTAAGCTAGATGAGAGAATATTAATGGATCAACCAGAAGGTTTCATTAAAAGAAAGGATCAAGGAAAGGTCTGCTTACTCAAAAGATCATTGTACGGATTACAACAGAGCCCTAGAAAATGGAATCTAAGATTCGATACTTTCATGAAGGAACAGAAGTTTAAGAGAAGTAGTTTTGACCCGTGTGTGTATCTGAAAGATCCAGGGACAAATAAAGCTATTTTCTTACTTTTATATGTGGACGATATGCTTATTGCTTTAGGAAATAAACTAGCTATCAAGGATCTGAAAGAAAGTTTGAATAACGAGTTTGAAATGAAGGATTTGGGGAAGGCCTCAAGAATTCTAGGAATGGATATTCTACGGGACATGGAGAAAGGAACTTTAGTTCTTTCTCAGTCAAGCTATTTGGAAAAGGTTTTAAAAACTTTTAATATGTTTGAGAGTAAGTCAGTGGTTACTCCAACTGCCTCACACTTCAAACTAAGGGCTCTATATCCAGAAGAAATAGACGAAGAGCAACTATACATGAGAGATAAACCCTATTCCAGTATAGTTGGTAGCTTAATGTATGCAATGATTGGGTCGCGTCCTGACCTTGGTTTTGCAGTATGTTTGGTAAGTAGGTTCATGTCAGAACTAGGAAAACAACACTGGTTAGCCGTTCGAGGAGCCTACAATCAAGGTTTAACTTTCAAGAGACATTCACATTTTAATGTTGAAGGTTTTTCAGACTCAGACTATGCTACAAACTTAGACAGACGCAGATCAGTTACAGGGTTTGTGTTCAAAGTTGGGGGAAATACAATTTCATGGAAGTCGTGTTTACAATCTGTTGTAGCTTTATCCACTACTGAGTCAGAGTACATGGCTCTGTCTCTAGCAGGGAAGGAAGCAGTGTGGATTAAAGGGATTGTTTCAGAATTGAGTTTTCAAAATTTTAAAGTTTCAATTGGTTGTGATTCTCAAAGTGCGATTGCTTTAGCTAAGAATGCAGTGCATCATGAAAGAACTAAACACATTGATACTAGGTATCATTTCATTAGAGACCTAGTATCAGATGGTGTAATGTTTTTAAACAAGGTTCACACAACGGAAAATCCAGCAGATTTTTTGACAAAAACAGTACCTGGTAACAAGTTCCAGCTCTGCAGTGAGCTGGTGAATCTCTTTTGAGTCAAGTCCTCGGCATCAGGTGACATCTCTGACTGATTATACCATTTTATCTCGCAGGGACAAAGAATAAAAAGAAAGAAAGCGAGTTAGTACAAGTCAAAGGTCACTAGTACTAATCTTTTTGGGTAAATCAGTAAGCATGAACAAAGAGTTACCTGAGAGGAACAAAGGATCTTAATCGTCTTTAAGGTCAGGTCCCAGGAAAATCGACATGATATTTCCTTAAAAGGAAATCAAGTAAGTTCGGCTCAGGTGGAGTTTTTTGAGCTATCGTTTAGGTGGAGCTCATGAAGTACTCTTTCTGAGGTATAAAAGAACAAAGAAGTCAAGGAAGGTTTTTTCTGCTTTAAGGGTTATCGAAGAAGTTGAGTATTTTGGCTGAGAATCGGTTCAATAAACTTACTAGAGGAGTTAGAAGTCGAAGCTAGCATCTCGATCAGGTACGCCGATGATTGAAATCAACCGATGAATCTGGAATCTTTTTCATCCAGAGCTTCGCCGCTTGGTCTTCATTTTTTTTGAGACAAGAAATGAAGGAAGTGGAAAGGTCCCGATGTGTTAGGGTTTTGGTCTAAAGATGGTCAAGGTGGAGTTTTGTGGATTGTTGACCAAACTTTCGACCTATATTTTTAGGCCACTTTTGGGCCGGACTAACAGATGGTTTTTTAATGATGAAGATTAAGTGGGCCAAGCCCAATTCTTGTTTCTCGGGTATTTTTAGACGAGAAGCTTCTTCGTCTTCTTTGATTCAACATTTGCAGAGACTGTAACATACATAGAAGAACAGAGTGAGCAAGAGAGGTTGTGTGATGAATCCAGAGAGAGAGAGAGATAGCTTACGAGCTCCAAGATTTAGCTTCGTTCGTGGTTTGGAACCTTAGAGATTGATTCATCAGAATCGTCTCCTGTTTTTCCCATCCAAGAAGTGTTGCTCGGAAGATCTCGTCTCCGTCTTGTTCTTCTTTCTTATAGTTGTTGTTCCTGTAATCAATTACACAGACAAGTTATAAAAGTCGTGTGTATTGTAAAACCTTTCTTATAGTGGATTGTGGAGAGTCGATTCCACCCCAGATGTAGTGACAAGGTCACGAACTGGGTTACACAAATTCTTGTGTGTTCAATTAGATAAAGATCAATCTCTGGTTTTAGATTAGCAAGTTTTTTCAACACTGGAACAATATGAGAGAAGAAGTGTCTGGAGGTTGTACAAATAACAAAAGGGATTTTGGAAGTTTCTCGAGTTCAATGCGAGAGAGATCCAAAATCGGGCATGGCTTAGGTTCCTGAAAAAATCCGACGGCAGCCTTACGATCTTGTAATGTGACAAAGACAAAACACACAAGCGGGTAAGCGTTGAAAGTAACTTCTCGCTGACCATTGCATCTAAGCAGCATGACCAAGTAGAATTTGTGAGGCTGAGTGGTAGAAAAGTTCTGAGAAACTTGACCTCGCGAAGAGCCTCAAATTTCAAAGGCTCAGCATAATTATCTCTCAGGTACGATAGTACCTGGTCCTTTCTGAAACCTGAATTTTGCATCCATCTTCAAACTTCGAGCTGAATTATCCTGAAACAAACTGAGACAGCTCATTGATAAAATCATGCATTATATATCTCTTCTTGGTCTTTTGAAGAAGTGACCTTGATTCTAATTCAGAAAAGTACTCATCCCCAAGCTCTTCTAGATTCTTACTGCTTCTCGTCTGCTGTAAGAAACCTTCTGCCATCCACAAAAGAAGTACTATCTCCTTCTCAAACGCATACCCTTTTGAAAATATGGAGCAATAGGCAAAACTCGTTTAAAGTGAGCTGGAAGGTAGTAATAGCTTACCCGTAAAACTGGAAGTAGGTTGCTCTTATTTGTTGGAAGATCCCAAATCCTGCTGCTTAGAACTCTCTCCCATTCTGCTACTTTACCTTCGAACCGTAGAGCGCCACCTAGTGTTTTCACAGCCAAGGGCAGGCCGCAGCACTTGTGCACTATCTTCTCCGCAAGATCTCCAATTTCTCGATTTAGGCATGGTTCTTGATTACCAAATACATTTCTTGTAAATAACGACCAGCAATCTCCATCAGATAAGGGCTGAAGGTTGTGTGCATAGACAGAACACATTATAGATGCAACGTGTTGACTTCGTGTTGTCACAAGAATCCGGCTCCCTGGAGCAGCAGGCATGAAGGGTTGGCGCTGAAGATCCCAATCTGCAACATTTTCATTCCAAAGATCATCTAGAACAAGCAGAAATGGTAAGCCTATTATTCTCAACCTCTCCTTCAATTTGACTTGAAGTACAATCAGTTCGGTGAATTCGCAAGGCCGGAAAGTGACAGATTCAAAAACCTTTTTGGTGATCTTAAAAACGTCAAAATCCTCTGATACATGACTCCAGGCTCTAGTTCCAAAATGATTCTGATCATTGTATAGGAGTTGTGAAAGTGTCGTTTTTCCAACCACTCCAATTCCAACAATAGCTACAATAGTAATAACGTTATCTTCCCCATTCTCTGGAATCAAGAATCTCACTCTCTCATCTTTTTCATTGTCTCTACAAAACACTTCTGATTCATCAACAAGAGATGTCGTTGGCAACCTTGGTTTGGGTATCATTGCAGTAAGCGCTTTCAAACCGAGGACATTTCGTTGTGAGGCTCAACACTCAAGCCTCATAGTTATTGATCATAGAAGTTGAAGTGTGAAGCAAGAAATCCCAAGAAGAAGTCGTTGGGTCATCGGGGCGCACGTCGGGGATGCGAACAACCTCGGGTAGGTCATCGGGACGCGGGTGACCACGGGTGCAAGGATTACCGCAAAGACCGAAGGATCTCGGCCTGCAGAACATGAAAGGATCGTGCGGATCAGCAGTCCTATGGAAGCATCAGGAAGGAGCAGGCGATCGCACCACCTGTGCGAGAAGGGCGTGACTTTCCTGAGGAACCTCGAACTTGGTTCTCCTCGGGACTCGAGATCTGAGAGCGACCTTTAGGGTGTGTGGGGATCAAGGAATGTCTCCCTTACCGTTGTGGACCCCAGCTGACCTCATGAAGCCGTTGAAGACTCCGCGGGACCACCAGGTCGCTTTTGCCCCGGGAACCACACCCGCGGGACCACTGCAGCCGGAACCACCTCCCTAACAGTTCTCTCCAGCCCCAACGGCTATGTTGGAGTCTTCTCTTCACTTCTTTGATCTATATATATGTGTGCTATGTAATGAACAATTTATGGATTTTTGATTATATGAAAATGTCTTCTTTACTTCATTCTCTCTTCCAATCTTTACACATTGAGTCCTAAGGTCGATCTTAGGGCCTCTCAATCTCATATTCTTACATGGTATCAGAGCAACAAAGATCCTAATCTCATTCTATTTCTGGTTCGTGAAGCTTTCATTCTCTAATTACTCTCCAAAATCTCGAAAATTCTCTCCAAATCTTTTAAACCGACAAAACCACCATGGAATCCAACAAAGTTGCATTCATACCAGTAACTCTTAAGGGGCCTAACTACATGCTATGGTCAAGGATTGCAAGGATGATCTTGTGCAGCCGTGGGCTATGGAGTCATGTAGAGCCACCAAAAGAAAAGGTCTCAAATGCCGCCTATAAAGGAAAAGGAAAGGAGGGTACCTCCGACTTGGTGATTGTCGACCAAGATAAATGGTTCCAAGAATACCAAACGGTAATGGCTATCATAACTTCCTCTCTTGATCCTCATCTTCTTGAATCCTATCTCTTTTGTGAAATCGCCAAAGAGCTTTGGGATACTCTCAAGAGGGTATATGCAAATGTCTCCAATCTCACTAGGGTATTTGAAGTCAAAAGAGCCCTTAACACACTAAGCCAAGAATACATGGAGTTTGGAGATTACTTTGGGAAGCTAAGAGTTCTTTGGGCGGAGGTTGAGATGTTAAGGCCAAGTACAATGGATCCCCTTGTGCAAAATGAAAGAAAGGAGCAAGACAAAGTCTTTGGGCTACCTGGAGGTTTACACCCTTGCTACAATGACCTTGTCAAATCCATACTACGGGAAAAAAAGCTTCCAACGGTGGATGAATTTTGTGCTCAAGTACAAAAGGAGCAAGGAAATATTGGGCTCATTAATGGCAAGAAGGATTTAATCACCGCTCACAAGGTGACATACAAAAATGAAGATAAGATAAGTATGGTGTGTGAGCATTGCAAGAAAAAAGGACATACAAAGGATAAATGCTGAATCCTTAACCCTCATCTCAAACCCAACAAGAGGAAGGAACAAAGGGCAAATATAGCACAAGAAAACAGTTTGGAAGAAGAACCGGCGGATACCTCTAAAACCGGAGGAGGAGCTATGGCAATGAGTGAAAAATCTCATGGTGCAATTGTGAGGAGGTCGGATCTTGATGAATAATCCAAGCCATTGCCAACTTAAAGGATTCCGGTCTCTCTAATCTCTCTAAAACTTCAACAAATTCCAATTCCTTAATTATTGATTCCGGTGCTTTACACCACATGATAAATAATCCTAGGATGATCAAGAATGTAAAACCAACCATAGAAAATGTTATTGTGGCTAGAGGTAAAAAAGTTCCAATCAATGGTATAGGAGATTTGGAAGTATTTAATAGGAGAACAAAAACCTTTTATATGCCAAAACTTACCTCTAATCTTCTTTCGGTTAAGAAAACCACATCCGATTAAATTGCTATGCTATATTTGGTCCTAACCATGTACAATTTCAGGATATTGAGATTAGAAAAACACTTGGAGGAGGAAAGACCAAAAATGGGTTATATGTTCTAGAAGAAAAATCGGTTCCAAATGCTTTACACTATATTTCCGTTAGCAATTTAGACTCTAATGTTGGTTCATGTTTTAATTTGGTTTGGCATGCTAGATTGGGTCATCCCCATTCTAGGGCCTTAAGTTTAATTTTGCCTAAAAACTCTTTTGATCATAGTTCTTGTGAGGCTTCTATTTTAGGAAAACATTGCAAATCTATTTTTCCGAAATCTAGTACTCTTTATGCAAATTGTTTTGATTTAATTCACTCGGATGTTAGGACATCTCCTTGTTCCTCCAGAGACAACCTAAAATATTTTGTAACTTTCATTGATGAAAAATTAAAATATACTTGGGTTACCTTAATGGCATCTAAGGATCGGGTTTTTGATGCCTTCATTAATTTTCAAAACTATGTAACTAACCAATTCAATTGCAAAATAAAGGTACTTAGATCAGACAATGGATGTGAATATACAAGCACCAAGTTTAAAGATCACTTGAACAAATGCGGCATAATTCACAAAACAAGTTGCCCACACACTCCACAACAAAATGGTGTGGCGGAAAGGAAAAACCGACATCTTATGGAAACTTCAAGGGCCATGATGTACCATATGAAAGTTCCTAAGAGATATTGGGGAGATGCTGTATTAATGGCATGCTATCTCATTAATCACCTTCCAACCAAAATCTTACAAGATGTGTCACCATATGAGGTACTTAATGGCACAAAACCCTTTATTGAACACTTGAGAGTATTTGGATGTGTGTGTTATGTCTTAATTCCAGGAGAACTACGTAATAAACTCGATGCCAAGAGTACAAAATGTATGTTCCTTGGATACTCAACAACACAAAAAGGTTACAAGTGTTTCGATCCAACAAACCAACGCCTATATGTCTCTCGGGATGTGAAATTTGTAGAAGACAAAGGCTACTTTGATAAAACAAATTAAGAAGAACTCAAAGATCTCACCAACACTACACAAGATAGGAATGAGAGCCTCCGCATGCCCCTCTAACAAATCGGTAGCATTGCGTTAAATCCTATAAGCACGGTACAACCTAGGGAGGACGATGAACATCATGATGAGCCACCTATTTCCGTCACCGAGGAAGTTGAGGAACTGGCAGCTCCACCTCCTCTCCTTTTCCCGGAGGAACCGGCGGACCAACTTTCTAGCCCAAGTAACCATACAGAGACTTCTCTAAGGCGCAGTACTTGTCCTCGCAAAGACTCCTCAAAGTGAATTAAATCTCGGTTTTGTTACAATGCTAGATCCGAGGCACATCCCACTCAAAAGGTATGTTCTCTTGACCTTGTTCCTTATCATTATAGAGTGTTTCTTGGGAAAATTGAGCTTGCACACATCTCGAAGAGCTATGACAAGGCCAAAACCCGTAAAGAGTAGAGAGATGCAATCGTGGATGAATGCAATGCAATGGAAAAGAACCATACTTGGGATACGGCGGAATTACCACCGGGAAAACGGGCTGTCACCTCCCGATGGATATTCACTATCAAGTACAAGAGTGATGAGAGCATTGAACGCTACAAATATCGATTAGTGGCACGAGGTTTCACCCAAACCTATGGACAAGACTATACCGACACATTTGCACCGTTGCAAAACTCCATACGGTACGAGTGGTTCTTTCATTAGCTAAAAACTTTGATTGGGAGCTATGGCAAATGGATGTCAAAAATGCATTCTTACATGGAGAACTTGAAGATGAAGTATACATGCATCCACCTCCCGGCCTAGAAGGCATGGTAAGTCCCGGGCAAGTATTGCATCTTCGATAAGCAATCTCCTCGGGGTTGGTACCATAAGCTAAGCTTTGCCCTTCAAGATCGTTGCTTTCATAAACCGGAATCGAACCATACGCTCTTTGTCTCCAATGGCCCGAATGGTATCATCGTGGTTCTCATCTATGTGGATGACTTGATCATTACCGGCAATGACAAGGACGATATTTCCTCCACTAAGGCTTATCTTAAGAGTGTATTTGATATTAAAGACCTGGGGGAACTAAAGTATTTTCTAGGGATTGAAGTATGTCGCTCTTCGGAGGGTATATTTCTTTCTCAAAGAAAGTACACTCTTGATTTACTTGGTGAAACAGGAGATTTAGGTTCTAAGGCTGCTAATACACCAGTTGAAGATGGCTACAAGGTCAATTGAAAGGGGGAGAAAAATGATGAACCATACAAGGATGCGCCTCAATACCAAAGACTTGTGGGAAAACTCATTTATTTGACAATCACGAGACCGGATATATGCTATGCCGTAAACCAACATCATTGGAGCATTATGGATCCTCCGATATTTAAGAGGAAGCCAAGACCGCGGTATTTGGATGGGAAAGAACAACAATACCGAAAAAGTTGTGTCTTGCGATGCAGATTGGGCCGGTGATCGGAATGACCGGAAGTCCACAACGGGGTTTTGCACATTCATTGGAGGAAATTTGGTGACATGGAAGACTAAGAAACAGAAGGTAGTGTCATGCTCTGGTGCCGAGGCGGAATCTCGGGCTATGAGGAAACTCACAAGTGAGCTCACATGGTTGAAAGCACTACTTAAGGATCTTGGCATTGAATCATCAAAACCAATCACAATGCACTGTGACAAGCAAACAACAATCCACATTGCATCCAACTACGTGTTTCATGAGAGAACAAAACACATCGAGATTGATTGTCACAAAGTCCGAGAGAAAATCGAAGAAGGAATAACTCTCCCATGCTACACCAAAAGTGAAGTCCAGTTGGCAGATATTTTTACCAAAGCCGCAAGTCTAAAAGTTTGTGATCACATTTATCCCAAACTAGGACTTGTGGATCTTCCAAAAGAATGATCAAATGTCCCCTCTCTCATAAATCTCACACTCTTTTTCTCTTAGAAGAGTTTTGTCCCAAGAGATTTTCTCTCTAAGGTTTTTTAATGAGGTGGGGTCTATGAGAAATCCAAGCTTAACCTTCATGACATTATGGTTAAGCTTGAGGGGGAGTATTGATCATAGAAGTTGAAGTGTGAAGCAAGAAATCCCAAGAAGAAGTCGTTGATCATCGCTACGCGGGCAACCACGGGTGCAGGGATTACCGCAAGGACCTAAGGATCTCGGCCTGCGGAACACGAAAGGATCATGCTGATCAGCGGTCCTTCGGAAGAATCAGGAAGAACGCATGCAACCCCACCACCTGTGCGAGAAGGGCGTGACTTTCCCGAGGAACCTCGAACTTGGTTCTCCTCGGGACTCGAGATGTGAGAGCGACATCTAGGGTGTGTGGAGACCAAGGACTGTCTTCTTTACCGCTGTGGACCCCAGCGGACCTCATGAAGCCATTGAAGACTCCGCGGGACCACCAGGTCGCTTTCGCCCCAGGAATCACACCCGCGGGACCACTGCAGCTGGGACCACCTCCCCAACGGTTCTCTCCAGCCCCAGTGGCTATATTGTAGTCTCTTCTTCACTACTTTGACCTATATATATGTGTGCTATGTAATGAACAATTGATGGATTTTTGATTCTATGAAAATGTCTTCTTTACTTCATTCTCTCTTCTAATCTTTACACATTGAGTCCTAAGGTCTATCTTAGGTTCTCTCAATCTCATATTCTTACAATAGTTACCTTCTCAAGCCGGGTCTCCAAATGTTCACTGTTCCCTTCAAGAAAGTCTCCGAGGGAAAATCTGCCACGAAGCTATCTCAATTTACTGGAGAAAGAAGTTTCAGCTCCTATGTTGAGACGCAGAGCTTCTGTAGCAATATCGTCAAGAGCATCTTCAGCATGGTAAAAAACATCTCTCAGCTCATTGACCCATTTCTCCACCACTGGATTTGTAATTTGCTTCTGTTCCGCAGCAATCAGCACCGCACGTATTGTCAACAAAGCTGTGTTGAGTCTCTCTATTACATTCTCGTTCAGTTCTCGCCTCTTAAAGAAGCTCTTGAGAGGTGCAGAGATCAACGTTTGGAAGAGAGCTTGTAAGAAAGCTAAAGGAACCATCCCTTCTACCATCATATTGTTTGTACTTGCACACACAAAGCCTTCTTCAAAACCACGACGAATCTCTCAGGACAAATAGCTACATTGAAGGCTTAAATCTTCAGTGCTTTCCTTCTCAAATCTTCAATTGGCCATAGCAATACACTCGCAAAAACTTCAAGATTTTGTTGAGAAAACGATACAAGAATCTGATGTTTTGCCTCAGAATGAGCTATTGGGTCCAAATATACAAAGACCCATTCGCAATATGAAGCCCAGCACCACTGTATCTCTTTCACCATAAGACGACAAAAACACCAAAAACAGATTTCCAAAGAACGGTGATTTCAGTAGAGAGAATAAAATCCTAATGCAAACAGATTTGCGATCCTAGACTCGTGTGAAGCACCGTGATGTAGACACGCGTCATTAGATCCTGAACTGTAATCCTCAATAAGATAAGCATCATTGTAATCATTCTATCAAACAATAAGAAAATAAATTCTCTCTCCCTAAATAAAGCTTCAAGCCAAGCTTTTCATGGTATCAGAGCCATGGCAAGAACCTTGGATCTCTACTCTTGCCCTTCTTTGAATATTTCTAACTGTGTTACTGTGAAACTCACAGAAAGAAATTATATTATATGGAAATCACAGTTTGAATCATTTCTCTCTGGACAAATGCTTTTGGGTTTTCTCGATGGTTCACTACCGAGACCATCGCTGACTACTACCAAGCTAGATGACACCGAAGATGAAATATTGGTCTCAAACCCAGCATTTCAATCTTGGAAACGATCAGATCATGTGGTAAAATCTTGGCTATTGGGTTCGCTTGCTGAAAATATTTTTAGTATAGTTATAGGATGTGAATCTGCTCAAGAGGTTTGGTTTGCTCTTTCTCAGCACTTCAATCATATCACTTCTTCTCGTCTGTTCGAGCTTCAGCGTAAGCTTCAAACTCTCTCCAAGGACTCTAAATCAGTGGCAGATTATCTTGGAGAAGTTAAAGGAATATGTGATCAACTTGCCTCTACTAGAAACCCAGTCAACGAAAAGATGAAAATATTTGCAGCTCTTCATGGACTTAACTGGGAATACAAGTCTATTGTTACTGTAGTAGAAAGCTCTATGGATACTTTCCCAGGCCCTTCATTTGAAGATATATGTTCTCGTCTGAATGGTTTTGAAGATCATATCAAAACATATACCGCTTCTGCAAATACAATGAATCCACATATGGCTTTTCAAATCTCTCAGGCAAACAATCAACAATATTATTACAACAATGGAATAGGTAAAGGAAATCGTGGGAGAAATTCTTATTCAACCCGTGGTAGAGGATTCCCTTAGCAGTTCTCTTCTCTATCCGATCGAGTGCAAGAAAATGAAGACAAACCAATATGTCAGACCTATGGAAAACGTAGTCATATGGCTTTAAATTGTTGGCACATGTTTAATAATGCTAATCAGCATGAGGATGTTACAGGTGCTCTTGCTGCAATGCGCACCTCTGAAGTAAAAGACACTACGAGCCAAGACTGGCATCCTGATACTGGTGCTACTGCACATGTCACAAATGCACCACATCTCCTTACTCAGACTCAGCCTTATTATGGTTCAGATACTGTTATTGGTTGTTTTTACCCATCACTCATGGTGGGTCTGCAGACATCTCTTTTCCATGAGGTACACTCCCTTTAAAACATGTTTTGGTTTGTCTTGATATTGCTAAATCTTTACTTTCTGTGTCTAAGCTTACATCGGATTATCCTTGTTCTTTCACATTTGATGATACTGGTGTGTATGTTAAGGACAAGGTAACTCAAAAGCTGTTGACAATGGGAAGAAAACGTGATGGATTATATCTGTTGGAGAATTAAGTTGCTTCAGTCTTCTTCTCTACTCGACAAGTTGCTACTCCTGATGTCTATCAACATCAACAAGAAAACCGGCCAGACTTGTGACTCTTTTCCAATCAGGAAAAGTTGTCATTTACCTTTCGTTGCTTCTAATTTTCATGCTACAAAACCTTTGGAGAGGATCCATTGTGACTTGTGGGGTCCTTTTCCAGTTGTCTCTATTCAAGGGTTTCAATACTATGTAATCTTTGTTGACAATTATTCTAGATTCTGTTGGATTTATCCATTGAAGCTCAAGTCTGATTTCATGACAGTATTTAAATCTTTTCAAAGGAATGTTGAAAATCAATTCAACACAAAGATAACCATTTTTCAGTGTAATGGAGGAGGAGAATTCACAAGTCATATCTTTAAAACTCATTTACAAGAATAAGGAATTCAACAATACATCTCAATGTCCATATACTCCCCAACAATATAGGTTAGCAGAAAGAAAGCACAGACACATCACATAACTTTGATTAACAATGCTCTATTATAGTAAGATACCCTTCACACATTGGGTTGAGGATTTCTACACTTCCAGCTACTTGGGAAATCTCTTACCTTCCTTTGCTTTGGAAGGTTTTATAAGTCCATATGAAAAACGTTTTCTCAAAGCTCATGTATATTCATCCATTCGAAGTTTTGGATGTGCTTGCTTTCCAACACTTCAGAATTATGGGACAGACAAATTTGATCATTAATCACTCAAGTGTGTCTTTCTTGGCTATTGTGCGAACTACAAAGGTTATCGTTGTCTTTATCCACCAATAAGAAGAGTATATCTTAGTCGCCATGTCCCCTTTGATGAGACAAAGTTCCCTTTCTCTAACTCCTACATTCATTTACAACAACCTTGTTCTACTTCTCTTCGGAAGGCTTGGCAACAAGGTTTCGCGTCTGATATTTCTCCCTCAAATCCTGCATCAACTTCAATTGCACTTAAGCAGGGTTTCCCTTCTGAAAATCCATCCTCACTTCAGCTCTTGCATGTGGTTAATTTCTCTAGTGCGTATAGTTCCACTTCCCTATCTCCATGTGCATTAGCTAACTCTAGAGAAGAGGTAGAGTGTTCTGAGCGTACATCAGGCTTAGATCCTGTTTTTATTGGCGACATCACTTCCCTCTCTCATAATCAAATTTCCTCATCCCCTGCATCAGTTTCACATACCATATCATCAAAATATACAGATAGTCTCGTCTCTACTTTTCATACTGCTGCAATTCCCATTTCGATATCTCAGCACTCAAGGTTACACGGTCTAAAGTTGGTATTATTAAACCAAATATTAAATATGCTCTACATATTCAGCATATCAATCATCCAGAACCACGCACTGTCACAAAAGCTTTGAAACATTCGGGTTAGACAGCTGCTATGGGTGAAGAAATTGACAACTTTTAACTCACTAATACTTGGTCTTTAATTCCTGCAAGGGCTGATATGAATGTTCTTGGTTGTAAATGGGTATTTCGTACAAAACTCAATGCTGATGGCTCTTTGGATAAACTTCGAGATCGTTTAGTTGCCAAAGGTTATGAACATAAAGAAGAATTGATTATCTTGAGACTTATAGTCCAGTGATACGCTCTGCAACCATTCATGCAATCCTTCATTTAGCCACAATGATGGAGTGGGATCTCAAACAGCTTGATGTTACGAACGCGTTTTTTCATGGTGACTTAACTGAGACAGTTTATATGCGTCAACCTGCTGGTTTTGTTGATCCTGACAAGCCTGATTATGTGTGTCACTTACACAAATCCCTGTATGGGCTCAAATAGTCCCCTCGAGCTTGGTTCCATAAGTTCAGCTCCTTTCTTCTTGAGTATTGTTTTGTATGCAACACATGTGATCATTCCCTCTTTATCTTTACCCGCAACAAGGATGTCATTTTTCTCTTGTTGTATGTTGATGATATGATTATTACAGGTAACACTTATACTCGTTTTACAGACCTGCTGAATGCACTCAATGTCCATTTTCGTATGAAAGATCTTGGAAAGTTGCATTACTTTCTCGGGATTCAAGTACACTTTCATACTGATAGACTGTTTCTCTCTCAACACAAGTATGTCGTTGACTTACAACATGTAGCAGGGATACTTGATTGTGCTCCAATAGCTACACCATTGCCTCTTCGATTGGACACACTTATGGCATATGACAAGTTGTTTGATAATCGAACATTCTTCCGTCATTTGGCTAGTAAACTACAATATATGACTCTTACTCGCCCTAATATCCAACTTGCTGTTAATTTTGTGTGCTAGAAAATGCATCAGCCTTCACAATCTGATATTCAACTCCTCAAACGCATTCTTCGCTATGTAAAGGGCACTATTACAATGGGAATTTCCTTTAGTAAACACTCTGATTGCATTCTTCGTGCTTACAGTGATTCCGACTGGGCAGGTTGCAAGCTTACAAGACATTCTACTGGTGGTTTTTGTACTTATCTGGGGTACTAATTTCATCTTGTAGTCTTCAAGAAAACATCAAACAGTGTCGAAAAGCTCTACTGAAGTTGAATATCGCACCTTGTCTGCTACAGCTTCTGAACTCACCTGGCTTGGATTTCTTCTTCAAGAATTTGGCATATCTTTGTCCACGGCACCGGAATTACTATGTGATAATCTCTCTGTAATTTATCTCATGGCTAACCATGCCTTCAACAAACGTACCAAGCACTTCGAATTGGACCATCATTATGTCAAAGAATGTGTTGCTTTATGCACTTTGCAGGTCAAGCATATCTCTGCCTATCACCAAATTGCCGATATTTTCACCAAATCCTTCCCGGCGGTGCTGTTTGAATCTCTGCGGTCCAAACTCGGCGTAGTCTTTCCTCCTATGCCAAGTTTACGGGAGGTTGTTGAGCAAACGACACAAGAATCAGTCGCTTTGCCTCAAGATGAGTTATTGGGTCCAAATTTACAAAGGTCCAATCGTAAAATGAAGCCTAACATCACTCTGTTTCTTTCACCAGAAGACGACAAAAACACCAAAAACAGATTGCCGAAGAACAGCGATTTCAGCAGAGAGAATCAAATCCTAACAGCAAATAGATTTGTCATCCTAGACTCGTGTGAAGCATCGTGATGTAGACACGCGTCATTAGATCCTGAATTGTAATCCTCTATAAGATAAGCATCATTATAATCGTTCTAATCAAGCAATAAGAAATCAAATTCTCTCTCCCTAAATAAAACTTCAAGCCAAACTTTTCAGAATTCATATATCCTTAACAGTTTGGTTGGAAATTTCAGAGAAACTAATCTTCACTAAATAATGAAGGAAATTCGTTACCAACTTGACTTGGCAAAAAAGTGACATCATGAATCATGCCACAGAAGTGAATTCTTCTATTGCCACTAAAAATACCTCGAAAATGATTGGAAGTTGCCTGCGTTTTCGTGTAGAATGAAATATTCTACATCATTTACTTTAAAACAGGAGAGGAATTGTCAAAAGTTGATATGAGAAAATACTCAAAATACTGATTTAATGATAGGTAAAAAGAGATTTCTGATTTTAAAAATGTCATCTTCCACATAAAAACAAAATATTAAGGGTAATTTATTAAAGTGGTTAATAAAAAATGTTAAATTATAAAAATAGTTTATAATAATTTATAATTATCAAAATCGTGTTCAAAATTTTGTAAAAACATATTTATCTTTTTTTAGTTTTAAGAGAAAATTTTAATTACAAAAATATTTTTAATAAAAATTACCACATCGGATTTTTGCGCGATATATAATCTACCAAATTAAAGCGTAGTAGACTTTAAATAATATGATAGATTTGTAATGTGTGCGTGGTAGAGTTGAAAAGATAGTTTGGTAAACTTTTGAGGCTAGATTTTTGGTTGAAATAAATACCATGGTAGACTTATCATTGATGTGTGGTAGACTCTGTAAACCTTCATGGTAGACTTTGGTAAATGTAACCAACCCTTCATGGTATATTTTAAAGCATCAATTTGAGGAAGAAATTTCTATGCATAGTAGACTATCATTTAAAGTGTGGTAGACTTCATAGAATTTCATGGTAGACTTTGGTAAAGATAACCAATCCTTTATGGTAGACTTTAAAACATCAATTTGAAAAACCTATTTCTATGCGTAGTAGACTATCGTTCTAAGTGTGATAGACTTTGTAGACCTTCATGGTAGACTTTGGTAAAGGTAACCTCCCTTCATGGTAGATTAAAAAGCATCGATTTGAGGAAGCAATTTCTATCCGTAGTAGACTATTAATCGAAGTTTGGTAAACTACGTATTAGACTTTCGTGGTAGACTTTGGTAAGTGTAACCAACTCTTCATGGTTAGACTATAAAACATCGATTTGAGGAAGAAATTTCTATGCGTAGTATACTATCAATCGAAGTGTGGTAGACTTTGTAGACCTTCATGGTAGACTTTGTTAAAGGTAACCAACCCTTCATGGTAGACTATAAAGCATCAATTTAAGGAAGCAATGTCTATGCGTAATAGACTATCATTCAATGTGTGGTAGACTTGTTAGACCTTCATGGTAGACTTTAGTAAACGTAATCGACCCTTCATGGTAGAATTTAAAGCATTGATTTGAGGAAGGAATTTTTATGCGTAGTAGACTATCATTTGAAGTGTGGTAGACTTCGTACACCTTCAAGGTAGACTTTGGTAAGCGTAACAACCCTTCATGGTATACTTTAAAACATCGACTTGAGGAAGCAATTTCTATGCATAGTAGACTATCATTCAATGTGTGGTAGACTTTGTATACCGTCATGGTATACTTTGGTAAACGTAACCAACCTTTCAAGGTATACTTTAGAGAAACGATTTGAGAAAGAAATTTCTATACATAGTAGACTATCAATCTAAGTGTGGTAAAATTCGTAGACCTTCATGGTAGACTTTGGTAAACGTAATGTACCCTTCATGGTAGACAAGCATCAATTTAAGGAAGAAATTTCTATGTGGAGTAGACTATCAATTAAAGTATGGCAGACTTTGTAGACCTTCATGGTAGACTTTGGTAAATGTAATCAACCCTTCATGGTAGAGTTATATATAGGGAACAAACCCAGGAGAAATTTCTAAGCATAGTAGACTATTAGGTTTTTTGTATTAGACTTAGGTAATGGTAATAAACCCTTCATGGTAGAATTAAATGTCACGACTTGAGGAAAAAATTTCTAGGTGTAGTAGGCTATCAATTAAAGTGTGGTAGACTTTGATCACCTTCATGGTAGAATTCGATATAGGGAACAAACTCAACATGATAGACTTAAAATTATTGATGTGAAGGAGAAATACCTAAGCATAGTAGATTATCCGCTACAATGTGGTAGACTTTGAAGACCTTCATGGAAGACTTAGTTATTGGTTATAAACTCAGTATGGTAAACATAAAAGTATTGATTTGATGAAATTTCTAAGCATAATAATAGACTACCAGTTTAAGTGTGGTAGAAGTTGAAGACCTTCATGGTAGACTTAGGGGAAGTTAACAAACTCATCATGGTAGACATAAAAGTATCGATTTGATGAAATTTATAAGCATAGTAGACTACCAATTTAATTGTGGTGGACGTTGAAGACCTTCATGGTAGACTTAGGTAAAGGTAACAAACCCTTCATGGTAAACTTAAAAGTATCAATTTGACAAAGAAATTTCTAAGCATAGTAGACTATCAATTAATGTATGGTAGACTTTGAAGACCTTCATGGTATACTTAGGTAATGGTACAAACCCTTCATAGTAGATTGAAAAGTATCGAATTGAGGAAGAAATTTCTTAACATAGTAGACT
Organism: Lepidium sativum; assembly: GCA_023374145.1. Taxonomy (NCBI): domain Eukaryota; kingdom Viridiplantae; phylum Streptophyta; class Magnoliopsida; order Brassicales; family Brassicaceae; genus Lepidium; species Lepidium sativum. The sequence goes on from JAKUCM010002971.1 coordinate 147,108, forward strand.
ATGAGTTGAAGTGTGGTAGACTTTGAAAACCTTCATGGTAGTTTATATGGAAGTGAATAGAAACATTGCTAGACTTTGAATCAAATGGTAGGGTAGTATAGTAGTCTTTGATTCGGATATAAAAATAATTTGATAGACTTTGAGTCATACACTATGATAGTCTGGTAAACTCTAGATGTTTTAGAATCTAGTTATATTTTAACATGCATAACATAAGTATATTATGAATCTTGGTTGCACACGTTATGGATGAAGTTACATGCTAAATACAAAGTCATATGCTAAAGATAAAGCTTAAATGTTACTCCCTCCATTTCTTTTTATAAGTTGTTTTACAGGATATTTTTGTTTCAAAATATAAGTTGTTTTCCAAAACCAAGATATAAATTAAATTAAAAGTTTAAACATTTACTTTATTATCCACAACTTCCAAAACTTATTTTTCTTTTAAAATTGTTTCTTTTTAATTTTCTTGATTAAATGCTTACACAAAATGATTATACTCTTATACAAAACAAAAAGCAAAAAATTTCTTAATAAATGGCATTCAAGCAAAACAACTTATAAAAAGAAAGAGAGAGAGTATTATTTATCCTTTTCAGGGTTCTTTGCCACCTTAAATACAAGTAACAAAGTGTATTTGGCCTAATTTTGAGTCTTAGGACTGTAACACTCTCATCTCTCATAACATAAAGGTGTGAATCAAACCTGTGTTGAAACTGAAATTTTAGTATTAATGCAAGCCTACAATTATATAAACCATGATTTGGTTCTGAAATCAAAACATACAACTAAAAGAGTGACAACAATGTTCTAACTTTTCTCTCATATTCATGATGACATTTTCAAACCTTAGAGGTCAAACGCTTAAGAACAAAGAAATTAGTAACCAACGTAGACGGCGACATCCACTATGTAGCAATCTTCGCTTTTATCACCCATTTCTTCAACTAGAAGGCCGCTTGAGCGGATCGGTCCTCCATGTACAACCTCCACATTAACAATCCTCCCACGTTAATACTTTCTGAAGTCTACCAAACCATCTCTAAAGTCTATCAAACAACTTGTGAAATCTACCACACAACATGTGAAGTCTACCAAACAACTTGTGAAGTTTACTAAACTAGTGTAACAAACTTAAATAACGTCTACTAACCTAATTCATAGTCTACCACTAACATTAAACCAATGTCTACTGCAACTAAACCTATTCTAGAAAAAGTCTACCAAACTGTATTACCACACTTAAACAACGGCTATGAAGCTAATCAAAAGTCCACCATACTGAAATTAGTTCAATGTGAATAGAAATCTATTACATAAATATTTTGACTTCCAAATCAATTTCAAATCTACCACACTTAAGCATATTATAAATGCACAAAACAATTCACCAATCACAAGAAAATTACCTTTTTGTCGGACCAAACCCCAAATCCGAGTTGCAAACCCTATGAAATAAGTCTGAAATCCGAGTTTTTGAAGTTTCCTAGATTGAAATCCATAAAAAGTCTAAGAAAACCCTTAGAAAAAATGTGAAGAAAATAGAGAGAAACTGAGAGAGAGAAAGAGAAAGTGCGGGGAGAGAGACGGCATGGAAAGAAAGAAACGATGTGGCGAGAGACGATGTGGACCTCACAGATTGAAGAATAAAAAAGGAGAAGAGATTGAGGCCGAGAAGAAGATAAGCTTTCAACAGAAAAAAGAAAAAAAACAGCGGAGAAGAAAAGAAAAGAAAAATTATTTTAAATGCATAGTTATTAAACATTGGCAGGACCATTTCTTCCCCCTATAGCTTCGTCTGGATATTGAATATTGGAATATTAAGCAGCCAAACCCTTTTTGGCTTTGGGTGCGTCTTGTGTAACTTGTTGCATCACCTTGGCTCCAACAAGTTACAAGGGAAAACATGGCGAACACCTATTTACAAAATTGTGCGAATGTGATGATTGAGCGGATTAATACTTCTCCGGAATTGGTCGAATTATGCAAAATAAAGTCCTCCAGTGTCTTGCTGAAGAGATTGAAAGTCGCTTTGGTGACTGCGAACCCAATGCTTATGGATGCTGAGCAGAGAGCAGAAGATGTAAGAATATGAGATTAAGAAGCCCTAAGATAGACCTTACGATTCAATGTATAAAGATTGGAAGAAATAATGAAGTAGAAACATTTTTATAAAATCAAAAATCCATAATCTTGTACATTATATTGCATACATATATATAAGTCATAAAAGTGAAGAGAAGAGCTCCAATGGAGCCGTTGGGGCTGGAGAGCCGTTGGGGAAGGTGGTCCCCGAGTGGTCCTGGCTGTAGTGGTCCCGCGGGTGTGTTTCTCGGGGCGAAAGCGACCTGGTGGTCCCGCATGGGTCTTCAACGGCTTCATGAGATCAGCTGGTGTCCACAACGGTCTAGCGCCAGTCCTTGGTCCCCACACACACTAGATGTCACTTTCACATCTCGAGTCCCGAGCAAAACAAGTTCGAGGTTCTTCGGGGAAGGCGCGCCCTTCTCGCACAGATGGTAGGGTCGCCCGTGCCCTCGCTGATGCTTCCGATCTTCTCGCTGATCCGCTCGATCCTTTCGTGTCCCGCAGGCCGAGATCCTTCGGTCCTTGCGGTGACCCTTGCGTCTATGGTCGCCCACGTCCCGATGACCTACCAGTGGTCGTCCGCGTCCCGACGTGCGCCCCGATGACCCAACAACTTCTCCTTGGAATTTCTTGCTTCACACTTCAATCTCTATGATAAATACTCCCCCTTAGACTTCTCATAGACCCTACTTCATTAAAAACCTTAGAGAGAAAACCTCTTGGGACAAAACACTTCTAAGGGAAAAAGAGTCTGAGATTTATGAGAGAGGGGACCTCTGATCATTCTTTTGGAAGATCCACAAGTCCTAGTTTGGGATAAATGTGATCACAAACTTTTAGACTTGCGGCTTTGGTAAAAATATCCGCGAATTGGTCTTTACTTTTGGTGTAGCATGGGAGAGTTATTCCTTCTTCGATTTTCTCCCGGACTTTGTAACAATCAATCTCGATGTGTTTTGTCTTCTCATGAAACACAGAATTGGATGCAATGTTGATTGCAGCTTGGTTGTCACAATGCATTGGGATTGGTTTTGATGAGTCAATGCCAAGATCCTTAACTAGTGCCTTTAACCATGTGAGCTCACTTGTGAGTTTCCTCATAGCCCGATATTTCACCTGGCACTAGACCATGACACTACCTTCTGTTTCTTAGTCTTCCATGTCACCAAATTTCCTCCAATGAATGTGCAATACCCCATAGTGGATTTCCGGTCATTCCGATCACCGGCCCAATCTGCATCACAATATCCCACAATTTCTGTATTGTTTTTCTTTCCCATCTAAATACCGTGGTTTTGGCTTCCTCTTATGTACCGGAGAATCCTTTCCATAATGCTCCAATGGTGTATTGTGGGGTTTTGCATATGTTGACTCACTTGGTTCACCGCATAGCATATATCCAGTCTTGTGATTGTCAAATAAATGAGTTTTCCCACAAGTCTTCGGCATTGAGGTGCATCCTTGTATGGTTCATCATTTTTCTCCCCCTTTCGATTGACCTTGTAGCCATCTTCAAGTGGTGTATGAGCAACCTTAGAACCTAAATCTCCTGTTTCACCAAGTAAATCAAGAGTGTACTTTTTTGAGAAAGAAATAGACCCTCCGAAGAGCAACATACTTCAATCCCTAGAAAATACTTTAGTTCCCCAAGGTCTTTAATATCAAATACATTCTTAAGATAAGTCTTAGTGGAGGAAATACCGTCCTTGTCATTGCCGGTAATGATCAAGTCATTGATAACAGGATTTTGCGGTGTTTCTCAAATAACCTACTGTTATGTAATCAATTGCAATACAGTATGGTGTCAATCCACTAGGTGAGTAACTAGCAATCGAGATGCAATATACTTATCCTAATCTAAGCCATATTCGATTTTAGTGAGCAGTGATCTAGTCTAGGTGCAAAAGAAATACTTAAAACGAAGTGCAAAAACAGAACGTAAAAACAGAGCAAGAACAGAGCAGTAATAAAACAGAGTAAATTGAAAAATAGAGTAATTGTACAACATAGTTTTAATCTAAAATCAGAATATTAAAGTTCACAAAAATTCAATGGAAAAAAGGGTTCTTGAGGTTAAGGATCAATGATTAGGGTATTCCTAGGGGTTCCAGACTTGTCTATCAACCTATTTAGATGACCTCTAAGCAAGGAATCACAAAGTAATCACATTCATTCTCATGCAATGGGACCTCTCCTGAACAACAACCCGACTTGACTCTCGCCAACGATTAGAAGTTCAAGAGGCATTAAGTATGGACCTTACAAAGCCTACTAACACCCTAAACAATCAATCTCTTGAGCCAGGCGATGCTATCTTAACCTAAGCATGTTCAAGCGATTCCCCAAACGCCTCTCGGGAGGGATTCACCAAGTAATAAGATTTCAATTGATCAGAAAGAAATAAGCATTAAGGACACTTAAATTAAAGAGATCTAAAACCTTAATCAAACATAAAAAAATCTGGAAATCCCTAAGTTTTCCCCTAATTTCACGCTCTCCTCAAGAACCCTAATTTGACTTACTCAGAATTCATGAAGTAAAGCTTAAAATTAAAATCGAAAATCAATTGCATAAACTTAAAGATGAGAATTCGATATTGCTTTTATAAGATCAAAAATTGCTGGAAAATATGATATATTAAAAGTGGAAATTCTAGTACAATTTATAGATCAACAAAGATCTTAAGTCTTAAAAAAAAAGGAAAATAACTTAAAAAGTAAAAAGGAAAATTGCTTAAAGAGAAGAATGGAAAATTTCCTAGAAAGAGAAATGGAAAATTCCTTGAAAAGAAAAAATGGAAAAAGAGTAAAACATTATTGGGCTTGCATAACTGAGTATTAATGGGCCATTTTCACAAAGAAGCCCAAGAAGTCAACTCTGGTGAAAAAGTCAACATTCTGGTGTGAAGAACCAGTCGACCAAGTGATGGTCGAGTGTCATGCTCGAGTGTCAGACTCGAATGCCAAATCTTCTAGATCACATCCTGAACTTCAACTTTAGGTTAGCCGATTCCTCATTGGTCTTCTTGTAATCTGAAATACTCCATGATAAGCTCCAAAAAGTGCCTAAAAATACCTTTTATGCAATGTATGCAATGCCCAACACTAGGTATGCAAATTATGCCTAAAAGAACCTAAAACAATGATAATAATGCAAGTATGAATGCAAAACATGCTAAATAAAGTCCCTAAAATGTGGTAAAATGCAGACACATCAACTCCCCCAAAGTTAGTCTTTGCTTGCCCTCAAGCAAATATGTATAGAGCTAAGAAGGAAGAGAGGTTGCTAACAATGGGAACATCTTACTTCAAACAAACAACTTATCAAGCTGAAAAATCGTAATCCACAAGTGAACCCTCATTCCTTTGTAAGAACCACATTCTACTTTCATCAAGGCTTAGCATGAAAACCGAATATTCCCTAACACTTAGTTGGACTCTTAAGAAACTCAGATTCGAAACCTATTTCTTTAACTGCAGTCCGCAAGAGGGGCTATTGATCAAAGACCTTGGAATTCAACTTCCTCAAATTCAGCTAGACACTATGGATTAAGCATTTTTGATCACTTCTTAACTCCTACTTTTGCTCAAACTCGTACTTATTAGCTTCAGCTTTATCAATGAGACACAAAAAAGTACGGGTTTACGCACAGTCCCGGTTCACCTTAGGCATCGATGTATTAGTTTTATCAATGGAACGCGAAAAAGTACGGGTTTACGCACAGTCCCGGTCCATCTTAGGCAATATCGGAATGGTTTCATCGATGAACACAAGAAGGTACGGGTTTACGCACAATCCTCGTTCATCTTAGACCATATTATTTGAGTTGTAAGAAGGATGATTCTATATTCATCTTATGCTTTTCTTTTTACTTAGCTAGCTGAACCTAAGGAAGGATCTTATGCAATGTATCTCAAGCCCCTAATTTGGAAAAAATGGAATTCGATTATGAGGCAACAAATCTGGTTCTTTTTGAGACACAACCTAAGTATTGGTTTCAAAGGTATATGATCTACCAATCAGTGTTCAAGAGGAAAAAATGCAAGTCCAAGAGTTCACTATGGTTACTAGCCAATCAACCTAGCAAGTCTGTCTATCATTAGCAAGATGATTCCCAAAACTCTAGACTAAATCCTATATGAATGCAATGCAGCTATATGAATACTCTCTTTTTGACTGATGCTATTTTCGATTTTTTTTTCAAATTTTTATGGGTTTTCTATGCCTTAGATGATATGCAATCGAAAAAGTCCGAAAGAGGATCCTAGACCAGTAAGTCAAGTGAAAATATGCAATGGTATATACAATGAAGGGAAGGAATTTGGTACCTCTCAGTTGTTCCAGTAGTCGGCGGATACGTTTCGCATGATTTCCATGTATTGAGCATTACTCCTCTCACGCTCGAGCTCAGCTTGCTCGAGTGTCTCAGTCGAGTGTCGTGATTGACGCTCGACCTCAGCTTGCTCGAGTGTCTGGTTCGAGCTTCCTCCTGCTGCATCGGATGGTCTCCTATATAAGAATGTTGAGGTGTTTACCGAGGAGTGCCTAGCCGGTGTTGGTTGCTGCTGTCTCTCATGACCCATTGATACAGAAGCGCGTCTTGGGCGAATAAGGCTGCGACGGCGGACCTCCGCTCCTTTCCAAAGCAGCTACCCTCCTGCTTAGTTCCTCATTCTCTTGCCTTCTAGCCTCGTCATTAGCAGTTAGCTTCTTGACTTTCTTCATGAGCCACTTGTTCATCTTTTGCAACAGGCCAATATGCTTGTGTGCTTCTCTAACCGGGGCTCCTTGACGTGGTGGCATAGCGTACTCTTCAAAACAGTATGCTTCTGGGTCTACCTCGTCACTGTCTGTCGGAGATGAGTGTGTTGGTGGACCGTTTGGATCATATAGAACCTCCAGAGGTGGGTTAAAATCAATGTTCTGCCCCCATCCTTATCGACGTATATTCCCTGTTGGGCAGAAGTAGCAAGACGTTTGGCCTTAATAAGTGATGGAAAGAGTATATAGGCTTACCTTGCACCTCTGTAGCAGATAGGAATTGACTCCCCCTTAGATGATCCAAGTTCATCAATCGAGGATCTGCCCATTCTCTATCATCGATTGGCACTCCACATCTCTCCAGAATGCAAGTGACGAGTCCTCCAATAGTTATCTTGCTGTCACGTCCGCCAGTCATGTTGTCTCTTGCCCAATCACGGTACGTGACAAGCTGATTTGCGAATTGGATGGTAAGACCTGCTTCGTTCCTATCTCCGAGGATCGGGGATCTGTCACTCTTAGTCCCGACTATGTCTTTAAGCGCGGTCACCAGCATTTCCATTTCCCCAAGATTGATAGTTCCTGTGGTAAAACGTGAGAAGAAATTATTTGCTATGATCATGCGAAAATACCTCAAGGCTGGGTTTCAGATCAGAGATCCCTTTGATCGAGCTGACGAGAATCTACTTCTTGTTGAGGCTATGGAGCGCCATAGATCATCGATCTCAGACCTGTTAAAGTCCGGTCCATAGTTCTCGGAGTCGGCTCTAGGAAACTGGAACAGGTCCCGGAGTGCTCTGAAAGTCATGCGATAGTCTCGCTCCCTTATTGAGAAGAAGATGTATCTGCCACCTTGTGTCTCTTGAAGACCCATATTCTCTGCATCGTAGAGAACGATTTGGACTGTGGCAAGAAACTGTATGGTCTCTTCCTTATATGCACGTTCTAGATGAGATACGAATGTGGACAGCCCGCAGTTATATCCACGTCCGTAGTTATTCCCATTGCGGTCAACGCTTCTTTGCATGGGTAGCGGGTTCCTATGAAGTCCATTCGTCGCAGATCGTTGAGTGCTCTTTCTGCGTTGTGCTGGTTCTTCATCTCCTTCTCTTTTATTCCTGCCCGAGTAATCTCCCTTGCTTCCTCGGCTTCTTTCTCGCCGTATCCCGATCTCCGGAGTATTTCGAGATCGGCCACTAGATTCTCCTCTCCACCCTCTTCGTTTCCCATGGCCGGATCATCTTCGTCCATGTACTCTCTTTCTTCTTCAGACTCATTCTCGGATTGTGTTACCTATCTCCTTTTCTCCCTTTTGTCGAGCCTTAATCTGCTCATAGAAGACTCCCCTTGATGAGGATTGCTTCTGTTCCGAGCTTTGTTTTTTGCTTTACGCCTGAGGAGATTGGCATGGTTGGCTTTGCGGTCAGACATATAGTTCGCTTGTCGGAGAAGAAGAAGAAATCGGAACACTCGATCTTGACACTCGAGTAGCTGTTGGTCGAGTGTCGTGAAGAAAGTGAGAAAAGAGTGTCGATCTTCTTTTAGAGAAATTTCTGCAAAGAGAGAAAACTAGAGAGAGTATTTAGTGAGAGAATGTATTCGAGTATGAATGAGAAGGAGAGGGTCCTCCTCTTTTTATAGAGGATAAGAGATAAGGGGGAATCTTATTCAAATTCGAAATTTGAAAGTGGGTTAAATCAAATCTTTTAAATTAAATGTGAAAGATAATGTATTAAAGATAGATTTGACCCGTTTTTCGCAGTAAATGTCTCCCCCTTTTCAGCTTTTGGCAGTTATAGGTGTGTAGGCATCGGAATAGGCATGAAGACGGGACACTCGAGCAGGTTTGGTCGAGTGTCAGTCTGCCAAACGACAGCTGACACTAGAGTGGGACACTCGACCAGGCCTGGTCGAGTGTTGTCCCATCATGTTGGCTCTGGTCCCACTTGTCCTATCTTGGGCCCCACTTCCTGCAAAACTCTCAAAACTCCTTCCAAGTGCATGTAAGACGAAATAGATGCAATTTAAAGATGAAAATTATGAAAATTAAACTAGATGAATGCGAATGCGAAAATTAAATGTATTTACAGAGGATACCTTTGGGATTGCCTCCCAACTGCGCTCGTTTGTAGTCTTGAGCTTGACTTCCTCATATTCATTGGAGATAAGGAGGCTCATCGAGAAGAACCGAAGTTCCCTCGGGAGTTGTGCAGTCAGCCAAGTATGGCTTAACTCTATGACCATTCATCGTAAATCCTTCTCCTTTGTTGTTGGCCAAAGTGACAGCTTGGATCACTTGGATCGGACCACTTGGATCAGAGTTTTCCGGGAAACAGCTTGAGTCTAGAGTTGAAAAGGAGCACTTGATCACTGGCTGTAATCTTTTTTGGTCGAATCTTCCTGTCATTGGCTGCCTTGGTGCGATCCTTGTATGCCTTAGAGCTATTATACGCTTCAAGTCTTATTTCCTCCAATTCATGCAGATCCATGTGTCTCTTTTCATGGGCGGTTTTGAAATCGAAATTCAGAAGCTTGGTTGCCCAAATCGATTTGTACTCTAGTTCTACTTGCAAATGGCAAGATTTTCCATATAGCAGCTGAAAAGGTGTTCTTCCAATGGGTGTCTTGAAGGCAGTCCGATAAGCCCAAAGTGTATCGTCCAGTTTGGCGGCCCAATCTCGTCTTGATAGCCCAACTGATTTCATCAAAATAGACTTGATCTGTCTATTAGACACCTCAACTTGCCCACTGGTTTGGGTATGATAAGGAGTCGTAACCTTGTGTTTCACCCCATGTTTTCTAAGAGGGTTTTCGAAGACTTTGCTGACGAAGTGAGATCCTCCATCACTGATCACGACTCTTAGTACTCCGAACCTGGGAAAGATGATGTGTTTAAACAGCTTCAATACCACTTTTACATCGTTTGTAGGAGATGCAATGACTTCCACCCACTTGGAAACATAATCCACAGCAACCAGAATGTAACTATTTCCTAAAGATGGTGGTTTAAAAGGACCCATGAGATCGATTCCCCAGCAGTCAAACACTTCGATTTCTAAGATAGGATTCTGAGGCATTTTATCCTTTCTACTTATACCACCCGTTCTTTGACAACAATCGCACCTGGATATGAACTCTTGACAGTCCTTAAAGATCGATGGCCACCAAAATCCAGATTGGAGAATCTTTTGTGCTGTTTTGAATGCAGCAAAGTGTCTTCTATATGTGGATCCATGGCAGTGTTCTAATATTCCCTTAACTTCTTCTTCCTAAACACACCTTCTGAATAGTCCATCAGATCCTTGCTTGTAAAGGAAAGGTTCATCCCAGAAGTATTGCTTCACATCCCGAAAGAATTTCTTCTTCTGATGATTGTTCAAAGTTTTAGGCAGTTCTCCCGCCACCAAAAAGTTAACCAGATCGGCATACCACGACAAACAAGTCCCTACAAGCTTCGTACCAATCGAAAAACATCTCATTTGATCGTGTGTCATGGTCGAGTGTCTGATAGTGAAACTCAACAAATGTTCTTCCAGCATGTCATCGTCTATAGGAAGGGGTCCCTTCACCCGCATTCGTGAGAGATGATCTGTGACACCGTTTTCTATCCCGGGCTTGTCAACTATCTCCATGTAAAATTCCCGCAGCAGCAAAATCCACCTAAGTAGTCTAGGTTTGGCATCCTTCTTTTTCATTAAGTAGCTTAGAGCTGCATGATCTGTATGCACAATAACTTTCGATCCAACCAAGTAGGATCTAAACTTTTCGAAGGCGAACACTACTGCAAGTAACTCTTTTTCTGTCGTGGCATACTTCACCTGGGCCTCATCGAGTGTTCTGCTGGCATAGTAAATCACATTGAGCTTCTTATCTTTCTTTTGTCCCAGATATCTTATGACCCAGAACAATGCCTTCTTTTACCATGAAGTGGCATTTTTCCCAGTTAAGCACAAGGTCTGTCTCGACGCACCTAGATAGGACCCTGCACAAATTCGACAAACAGGAGGAGAAGGAGGAGCCATAGACAGAGAAATCGTCCATAAATACCCCAACCATCTCCTCAAGCAGATCTGAAAATATTGAAGTCATGCAACGTTGTAAAGTAGCAGGTGCATTACAAAGACGAAACGACATTCTCCTATATGAAAATGTGCCATAAGGGCAAGTAAAAGTTATCTTTTCCTGATCATTTGGATGTATAGGGATCTGGAAAAATCTGCTATATCCATCAAGGAAACAGTACTATGAATGATTAGCTAACCTTTCTAACATTTGATCAATGAAGGGTAAGGGGTAATGATCCTTTCTAGATGCAGAGTTCAATTTTCTAAAATCAATGCACATTCTATGTCCTGCAACAGTTCTAGTTGGGATCAAATCATCATTCTCATTCCTAACAACAGTGACTCCCCCCTTTTTGGGCACATAGTGCACAGGAGAGACCCATCTGCTATCTGAAATGGGATAAATGATATCAGCATCTAATAATTTTAAATTTTCTTTCTTAACAACCTCTTTTAAATTCAGATTCAATCTCCTTTGAGGTTCCCTGCTAGAGTAGGATTCATTTTCGAGGTGAATTCTATGTGTGCACAAGTCAGGAGAAAATCCTTTAATATCAGACAATGAATATCCTAAAGCTTTCCTAAACCGTTTCAACTCAGCAAGCAACATACCTAACTCATCATCAGTTAATGCATCATTTACTATCATAGGATATGTTGAGTTAGTTCCAAGAAACGCGTACCTGAGCCCGGAGGGGAGTGGTTTAAGGTCCACTTTGGGCGAATTAAGCTCCGACTAATCGTCTGGATCGACTGAGGGTTGACACTCGACCTTGGTGTGGTCGAGTGTAGGTTGTTTGAGGCTGAATCAGGATACTCGAGCTCAGCTCTGCCGAGTGTCATGGTCGAGTGTGTGGTTTCGAGCGTTTCTTCTTTTAAAAGCTTGCAAGAATCCAGCATTCTCTTGTAAATCTCTGTCTCTTTGTGCATGCACCCATCACAACCATCTTTTGTTAAAGCAATATCAAGGTGATCTTCTTCCATTAAGTCTTCGAACAGATCCTCTGAAAGATCGTCTATCTCTTGAACTACAAACAGTTGTCCTTCAATGGTTGGTTTCCTCATCACATCGCTGATGTTGAAGGTCATCTTGAAATTCTTCCCCAAATTAAGTTCAATTTCTCCTTTGGGTACATTGATAACAGCTCCAGCAGTGGCTAAGAAGGGCCTTCCAAACAACAGGGGGTCTTTAGGTTCTTCTCCCATGACAAGAACAACGAAATCTGTTGGGATTTCTACTCCTCCAACTTGAACCGGTAAGTCTTCTAGAATACCATGTGGAATTCTAACCGATCGATCAGCTAATACCAAGGATATCTTGCAGGTTTTGTACTTGTCAAATCCTAAACGTTTGGCAACCGTTAGTGGCATCAAGCTGATTGATGCTCCTAAATCACATAAGCAGCTTCTGAATGTGAGAGGTCCTAAGGAACATGGAATCGTGAATGTTCCTGGATCATCGAGCTTCTTGGGTACAACTTTTCTTTGTATAACGGCACTGACCTCGTGTGTTAGCACAACCATCCCTTCAACTTCTTGTGTTCTGTCTTTGACTGCATCCTTCAAAAACTTCTGGTAAGGAGGCATCAGCATGAAAACATCTAGAATCGGTATTTTCACTTCAACGTCCTTAATCTGTTTTTCAAAGAGAGCTTTGTATTTGTCTGCAACCTCCTTCTTAAATCTCTGTGGGAAAGGAAGCTGGGGTTTGAAGGGTGGTGGAGCGAACGGTTTTGGGTCTTTCTACAAGTCAGTCGGTTTTCTGGGCTCAGGAGGCGACACTCGACCAGAGGTTGGTCAAGTGTCATGGTCGAGTGTTAGAGGTTTCGGCGGTTTCGTGCTGATTTCTGTCTGTTTTTCGACCAAATCATCCTCCCCTTCCTGAATGGCACTGTCCTCAGTGGTGTCTGTGTCTTCAGCACGAATTAGTATTTCACGGCCACTACGGAGTGTAATGGCGTTGGCATGATACTCCTTAGGGTTCTGGACGGCTTTTCCTGGTAGTTGTCCAGTTTGTTTCACGGCTGATGAGGATCCTTACTGATTCTCGACATACTTGAGGCGGGCATTAAGAGTTTTAAACTTGCAGTTGAGGGCGTTATGGGAAGCATCTATCTTGGTATGTACCTCAGCAAATTTCTTTGTTACTTCAGAAGCAGTGGCTGTCTGTCCTTTCAGTATCTGCTGTAATATATCCATGACCTCTGGTGTTTGTTGGGTTTGTGTTGTGTTGTTTGATTCGTAACCTGGTGGTGCAGAGTGTTGGTGGTGATGAGTCTGCTGGTATTGTTGTTTTGGGATAAAGGGTTTGGGTTGTGGTTTGGGTGGGTATACTTGATCTTGAGGGTTCGCCACGTTGGTGTTTCTGTAGGAAAAGTTTGGGTTGGGTTTGTAGTTGTTGTAAGGCCTGTAGTTGTTACCTTGGTTCTGCACAAAACTGACCTCCTTTTCCTGATCTTCGTCTTCTCCACACTCTTGTGACTCACTTACGTGGTGCACCTGCTTTTGGTGAACTAAGAGCAACCTATCGAGCTTGTCTTGTATGGATTTGAGTTCCTTTCTACTAACCATGTCAGGATCGGCTGTACCTCTAGGAGTTCGATCATAGTCTTCACTGTATTGGCCATCTGCTTGTGCTAAATTTTCGACCAGTTCCCATCCATCATCTACGTCCTTGTTCAGAAAGTTTACGTTGCTTGTTGTATCTAGTAACATTCGAATTTTGGGGAGAACTCCTCTGTAGAGAGTGCTAAGAAGTGACTAAGTAGTAAACCCATGATGAGGACATTGGGATTGGTACATCTTGAATCGTTCCCATGCCTCAGAGAATGTTTCAGAATGGTTTTGCTTGAAACCGGAGATAGAATTGCGAAGTTTCGCAGTTCTGGAGTTGGAGAATAATTTGCCAAGGAACGCTTGTTTACAGGCGTCCCAGGATGTAATAGACCCTTGGGGCAAGTGTTTCTCCCACAAGTGTGCTTTGTCTCCAAGAGAGAAAGGAAACAACCTCAGTTTTAAAGCATCTTCACTAACCCCATTAATCTTTGTCAAACGGGTAGTCTCTCGAACTCGTCTAGATGATCCAGAGGATCCTCGGAAGGTAAACCATGAAACTTGTTATTTTTGACCATGGAGATCATACCGCTTTTAATCTCGAAATTATTGTTGGCAATAGCTGGTGGGAAAATTCCATGGCGTTGTGTGTGAATACTGGGAGCATCACCAGCTCCAATGTGTCTTATGCGCCTAGGTCGAAATCCTAAGTCAGTAGCTTGCATATGGTCCTCCATGTCTACCTGATCTGGAAATTCCTCATTCAATCTGTTCTGCTGTTCCCGCAAGTGTTCACGACTCAAACGGTCTATGTTGTTAGAGTAGGGAATGAGATCTTCACAACCACGGGATTTGGTATTCATGCAGGTATGTTCCTGTCAGTGGAAACGACACTCGACCAAAGGTGATCGAGTGTAGTGGTCGAGTTTTCTGGGAACAGAGTGAAATCAAGATACTCGAGCGTAGGTGGTCGAGTGAGTTGATCGAGTATTCCTGAAAACAGACAAAAACGATGTTTAGAATGTAGTTTTAAAACTTAGTCTAAGGAAAGTAAAAATCCTAATTGTAGCTAACTATGACCCAATTGGCAACGGCGCCAATTTGATAATAAGATTTTGCGGTGTTTCTCAAATAACCTACTGTTATGTAATCAATTGCAATACAGTATGGTCTCAATCCACTGGGTGAGTAACTAGCAATCGGGATGCAATCTACTTATCCTAATCTAAGCCAGATTCGATTTTAGTGAGCAGTGATCTAGTCTAGGTGCGAATGAAATACTTAAAACGAAGTGCAAAAACAGAACGTAAAAACAGAGCAAGAACAGAGCAGTAATAAAACAGAGTAAATTGCAAAACAGAGTAATTGTAAAACAGAGTTTTAATCTAAAATCAGAATATTAAAGTTCACAAAAATTCAATGGAAAAAAAAGGGTTCTTGAGGTTAAGGATCAATGATTAGGGTATTCCTAGGGGTTCCAGACTTGTCTATCAACCTATTTAGATGACCTCTAAGCAAGGAATCACAAAGTAATCACATTCATTCTCATGCAATGGGACCTCTCCTGAACAACAACCCGACTTGACTCTCGCCAACGATTAGAAGTTCAAGAGGCATTAAGTATGGACCTTACAAAGCCTAATAACACCCTAAACAATCAATCACTTGAGCCAGGCGATGCTATCTTAACCTAAGCATGTTCAAGCGATTCCCCAAACGCCTCTCGGGAGGGATTCACCAAGTAATCAGATTTCAATTGTTCATAAAGAATTAAGCATTAAGGACACTTAAATTAAAGAGATCTAAAACCTTAATCAAACATAAACAAATCTGGAAATCCCTAATTTTTCCCCTAATCTCACCCTCTCCTCAAGAACCATAATTTGACTTACTCAGAATTCATGAAATAAAGCATAAAATCAAAATCGAAAATCAATTGCATAAACTTAAAGATGAGAATTCGATATTGCTTTTAGAGGATCGAAAATTGCTGGAAAATATGATATATTCAAAGTGAAAATTCTAGTATAATTTATAGATCAACAAAGATCTTAAGTCTTAAAGAAAAAAGGAAAATAACTTAAAAAGTAAAAAGGAAAATTGCTTAAAGAGAAGAAAGAAAAATTCCCTAGAAAGAGAAATGGAAAATTCCTTGAAAAGAAAAAATGGAAAAAGACTAAAACATTATTGGGCTTGCATAAGTGGGTATTAATGGGCCATTTTCACAAAGAAGCCCAAGAAGTCAACTCTGGCAAAAAAGTCAACATTCTGGTGTGAAGAACCACTCGACCAAGTGATGGTCGAGTGTCATGCTCGAGTGTCCGACTCGAGTGCAAAATCTTCTAGATCACATCCTGAACTTCAACTTTAGGCTAGCCGATTCCTCATTGGTCTTCTTGTAATCTGAAATACTCCATGATAAGCTCCAAAAAGTGCCTAAAAATACCTTTTATGCAATTATGCTATGCCCAACACTAAGTATGCAAATTATCCCTAAAAGAACCTAAAAAAATGATAATAATGCAAGTATGAATGCAAAACATGCTAAATAAAGCCCCTAAAATTTGGTAAAATGCAGACACATCAGTCATCCACATAGATGAGAACCACGATTATACCATTCGGGCCATTGGAGAGAAAGAGTGTATGGTCCTATTCTGATTTGTGAAAGCCATGATCTCGAAGGGTAAATCTTAGCTTATGGTACCAAGCCCGAGGAGGTTGCTTAAGTCCATAGATGGCTTTTTTCGAAGACGCAATACTTGCTCGGGACTTACCATGCTTTCTAGGCCGGGAGCTGAGAGCATGTATACTTCATCTTCAAGTTCTCCTTGCAAGAATGCATTCTTGACATCCATTTGCCATAGCTCCTAATTTAAATTAGTAGCCAATGAAAGAACCACTCTTACTATATGGAGTTTTGTAACGGGTGCAAATGTGTCGGTATAGTCTTGTCCATAGGTTTGTGTGAAACCTCTTACCACCAATCGACATTTTTAGCGTTGAATACTCCCATCACTCTTGTACTTTATAGTGAATATCCATCGCGAGGTGACAGCACGTTTTCCCGGTGGTAATTCCGCCGGATCCCAACTGTGGTTCTTTTCCATTGCATTGCATTCACCCATGATTGCATCTCTCCATTCTTTATGGGTTTTGGCCTCGTCATAGCTCTTCGAGATCTGTGCAAGCTCAATTTTCCCAAGAAACACTCTATGATGAGAGGAACAAGGTCAAGAGAACATACCTTTTGAGTGGGGTGTGCCTCGGATCTAACATTGTAAGAAAACCGAGACTTGATCCACTTGGAGGGGTCTTTGCGAGGACGTGTACTTTGCCTTAGAGGAGTCTCCGTATGGTTACTTGGGCTAGGAGGTTTTGCCGCCGGTTCCTCCGGGAAAGGAAGAGGAGCTTGGGCCGCCGGTTTCTCAACTTCCTCGGTGACGGAGATAGGTGGCTGATCATGAGGTCCATCTACATCCCTAGGTTGTACTGTGCTTGTAGGATTGGACTCAATGCCACCGATTTGTTTAAGTAATATGCGGAGGCTCTCATTCCTATCTTGAGTAGTATTGGTGAGGTCTTTGAGTTCTTCCCAGTTTGTTTTATCAAAGTATCCTTTGTCTTCTACAAATTTCACATCCCGAGAGACATATAGGCGTTGATTTGTTGGATCGAAACACTTGTAACCCTTTTGTGTTGTTGAGTAATCAAGGAACATGCATTTTGTACTCTTGGCATTGAGTTTATTACGTAGTTCCCCTGGAATTAAGACATAACACACACATCCAAATACTCTCAAATGTTCAATGAAGGGTTTTGTGCCATTAAGTATCTCATATGGTGACACATCTTGTAAGATTTTTGTTCGAAGGCGATTAATGAGATAGCATGCCATTAAATACAACATTTCCCCAATATTGTTAGGTTTTTAAGCAATTCGACAATTATCAATTGACTAATCTAGCAAAAACCCCAAGCCCTAAGTCCTGTATTAACTTAATTGAATCTAAAATAAGGAACTCGATTATACATGAAGTTTGATTAGTGCAATGGAGATAAGATCAGCAAGTGCTCCAAGTGTAGCACCTCTATTGATAGTCCACACACACGCGAGTAGGAGAGAAGTCTGCTAGAACTTTGTGTTCAATTCTCTTAGGGTTTCGACTTTTGCAATCAGCGGCTAGGGCTTCTCTTCTCATCCAAAATGTGCCCTATATCATATAAATAGGGAGTTTAAGTTAACCTAATTAATTCCTAGCTGAAAAGGATTAATTTAGGTCCAACCCAAAACAACTAATTAATTCCTAGTTGAATTATGATTAATTTAGGTCTGGCCCAAAACACATGTTCTCATCCGAAACCATGTATTATTATGATCAAGTCATGAATCATTCCTATAATGATCATTCCCTATTGAATTGTCTCCATTTTCTTAGGTGTGTGACTCAATAGGATTATATAGTACTAGCAATGAGTATCTCAACTCACAGATTATAAGTGGACTCTAGCAAGCCATTACAACCCCTAGTACCATATGACTTTGTATAATCTCGATGTTAGAACCGACCACACGAGTAAGTACAAATGATTGCAGGACATTCCCAACAAATATCTCTTAGGAACATTCATATGGTACATCATGGCCCTTGATGTTTCCATAAGATGTCGGTTTTTCCTTTTCACCACACCATTTTGTTGTGGAGTGTGTAGGCAACTTGTTTGGTGAATTATGCCGCATTTGATTAAGTGATCTTTAAACTTGGCGCTTGTATATTCACCTCCATTTTCCAATTTTAGTACATTTATTTTGCAATTAAATTGGTTAGTTACATAGTTTTGAAAATTAATGAAGGCATCAAAAACCCGATCCTTAGAGGCTATTAAGGTAACCCAAGTATATTTTAATTTTTCATCAATGAAAGTTACAAAATATTTTAGGTTGTCTCTAGAGGAACGAGGAGATGTCCAAACATCCGAGTGAATTAAATCAAAATAATTTGCATAAAGAGTACTAGATTTCGGAAAAATAGATTAGCAATATTTTCCTAAAATACAAGCCTCACAAGAACTATGATCAAAAGAGTTTTTAGGCAAAATTAAATTTAAGGCCCTAGAGTGGGGGATGACCCAATCTAGCATGTCAAACTGAATTAAAACATGAACCAACATTAGAGTATAAATTGCTAACGGAAACATAGTGTAAAGCACCAAAATAAATAATCAAGGAATTTGTTGAAGTTTTAAAGAGATTAGAGATAGCGAAATCCTTTAAGTTGGCAATAGCTTGAATTATTTCATTAAGATCCGACCTCCTCACAATTGCAACATGAGATTTTTCACTCATTGCCATTGCTCCTCCTCCGTTTTTAGATGTATTCGCCGGTTCTTCTTCCAATGCGTTTTCTTATGCTATGTTTGCCCTTGGTTCCTTCCACTTGTTGGGTTTGAGATGAGGGTTAAGGATCCAGCATTTCTCTTTTGTATGCCCTTTCTTATTGCAATGTTCACACACCATACTTGATGCGTCACGGGTCATGGAGGAACTCTGGGCTTAGCCATTCGTGGGAGAAATGGTAAGGACAAGTCCGGAAATGAGAAGAGGGAACGTTGCGGAACAAAAGAAAGAGATCCTCGGACTTAGATCCGAGGGTTCTATAGAGGGATTCGAGGGAGACAGAGGGAAAACGAGCCAAGAGGGATTGAGTGACGACACGTGAGGAATGACCTCGCCTCACGATACGGTCAACTTAGCCGACGTGAACCCGTTCAGCGGCGGCTAAGGTTTTCGGTGCGAGTCTCACGCAGCGAGGGGTTGAAACAAATTTTCATTCAAAAGAGGCTAGCCTCAAAACGAAACACAAGGGTCCTTTAAATAGGCAAACAAAAGAACGGAAGCCCTAGACACGTGGGCTAAAAGAAAGCGCGGCTAAAAGGTCCGTACAAAGCATAACGGCTACAAAAACATAACGGCTATAAAGATAGGATGGACGCGGCAAGGGAAGTTGCGCGTCCATGCGCTAAGTGCCCGGCCTCATTAAAACCTCCCTTGGAAACCACTTGGGACAAAACCAAGGTGAGGGAAAAGAGTACCCAGCTGCCTTAACGACTTAGGGTCTTCACCTTGAGATGGTGAAGACCGATCAGATAACCTCCATCGGGTCGCGGCTGAACTGGCCGCATGATCGGAGATCATGCGACTTCAGGAACTCCGTCACGAACAGATTGCATTTGCTTGCGTCTTTTGAGCAGCCGTCTTCGACCTGGTTGTGATCCCTGGGTCAATAGTCGGGGCACGGACTGAACTTGGTGTTCCGCGGTTGGGTCCTTCGGTAATCTCTCTGTCCACATTCGGTCCATTGGGTCGGGGCTCATCATTCCCTCCCTCTTGAGAAGGTTCTGACCTCAGAACGTCGTAGTCATCACCTACATCAAATGGTACCAAATCAGCCACATTAAAAGAGGTTGAAGTCCGATACGTACCTGGGAGTTCGAGGCGGTAGGCATTGCCGTTGATTTTCTCAATGACTTGAAATGGCCCGTCTCCCCTTGGGTTGAGCTTGTCTTTTCGGTACTGAGGGAAACGTTCTGGCCTTAAGTGTAGCCACACCCAGTCGCCTGGCTTGAATATCATAGCCTTGCGGTGCTTGTTGGCTTTATAGGCATATTGCTCCGTCCTTCTTTCTAAGTTTTCCCGAACTTCCGAGTGTAGCTTCTTGATTAATTTGGCTTTTGCTTTTCCATCTTGGCATTCAATCTCATTAGATGGTATGGGAAGTAGGTCCATAGGCAATAGGGGTTTAAAACCATAGGCGACCTCGAAAGGGGATTTCTTGGTCGCGGAGTGAACGGATTGATTGTAGGCGAATTCCATGAGTGGTAAAAGTTCGAGCCATGTCCCCTGGTTGCTGGCAACAGTGGTTTGGATTAGGGCTCCGATGGTCCGGTTCACCACCACGGTTTGGCCGTCGGTTTGCGGGTGGCATGCTGTTGAGTACAAGAGCTTAGTGCCCATTTTCCTCCATAAGGTCCGCCAAAAATGTCCGAGAAATTTAGGGTCACGATCTGATACAATGCTGCGAGGTAGGCCGTGTAGCCTGACCACTGCTCGGAAGAACAAGTTGGCTATGGCGGGTGGCGTCCGTCAGCTTGTTGCACGGCACGAAGTGGGCCATCTTAGAAAACCTGTCAACAACAACAAAAATGGCATCCTTGCGATAGCAATTAGGCAACCCAAGCACAAAATCCATAGGTAAATCAATCCAAGGTCCATTTGGAATCGGGAGGGGTTTATATAACACGTGGGGTCGCGGCGGTGGATTTTGCGGTCCGACACGTGATATAGCGCCCCACAAACTTTTCCACCCTCCGCTTCATCTTTGGCCAGTAAAAATGCTCCTTGAGGACCTCCAGTGTTTTTGTAACTCCAAAATGGCCGGTAAGGCCGCCGCCGTGTGCTTCTTGTAGTAAAAGTATTCGGATAGAGCCGGCGGAATGCACAACCTGCGATCTCGGAAAAGGAAACCATCAGAGACATAATATTGAGAAAATACCCCTTTTCCATGAAAAGGCCCCGAACTCTGGGTCTGTTTCATAAGCTCCCTTGATACCCTCAAAACCTAGAATCCTTGCTTCCATAGTCGTAACTAGGGGTGTGCCGCCTAGATAGTGCGTCGGCCACTGTATTTTCTTTGTCTTTCTTGTATTTGATGACGTATGGGAAGGCTTCTATGAACTCTAGCCACTTGGCATGTCTTCTTTGAGATTGGTCTGGCCGCGGAGATGCTTCAAGGTCTCGTGATCCGAATGAATCACAAATTCCCGCGGGAGGAGATAGTGCTGCCAAGTTTCCATGGCTCGGACCAAGGCATAGAGCTCCTTATCGTAGGTGGGGTAGTTCAGGGTGGGGCCGTGAAGTTTCTCACTGAAATAGGCCACAGGCTTGCCCCCTTGGGGTCAGAACTGCTCCTATGCCAACGCCGGACGCGTCGCACTCAACTTCGAAGGTTCTTTCAAAGTCGGGTAGGACAAGGAGGGGAGCCTGGGTCAGCCTCTTCTTAAGTTCCCTGAAGGAGTTCTCTTGTGCTGGTCCCCATGTGAATTCCTCATTCTTCTTGGTGATGGCTGAGAGCGGCGCGGCTATCGTACTGAAGTCCTTAACGAACCGTCGGTAGAAGCTAGCCAGGCCGTGAAAGCTCCTTACTTGGCTCACTGTAGCTGGAGTGGGCCATTCTTCAATCGCCTTGATCTTTTCCTGATCCACCCTAAGTCCTTGCGCACTTACAACAAAACCTAAAAAGACCAATTCATTAGATCCAAAAACACACTTCTTGAAGTTAGCGTAAAGCTTCTCTTCTCGAAGTGTAGTCAAAACAGCATGAAATATGTTTCAAATGTTCTCAAGGTTGCGGCTATAAATGAGAATATCATCAAAATAGACAACCACAAATTTATTGATAAAGGTTCGAAGTACGTGATTCATAAGCCGCATGAAGGTAGACGGGGCGTTGGACAGGCCGAAAGGCATGAGTAGCCATTCATAGAGGCCCTGCTTGGTTTTGAAAGCCGTTTTCCACTCGTCTCCTTCCTTCATCCTGACTTGGTGGTAGCCACTCTTAAGGTCGATCTTGGTAAAAATGCTGGCCCCGTTAAGCTCATCTAGCATGTCATCGAGCCGCGGTATGGGATGCCTATATTTGACGGTGATATTGTTGACAGCTCGGCAATCCACGCACATCCTCCACGAACCATCCTTCTTAGGCACCAAAAGGACCGGAACAGCACAAGGGCTGAGGCTTTCTCGCACATAGCCTTGCCTCATAAGGTCTCCGACCTGCTTCTCTAGTTCTTTGGCCTCGGTGGGGTTAACTCTATAAGCGGCTCGGTTGGGTAGTTGGGGCCCCTGGTATGAGGTCAATCTGGTGTTCAATTCCTCGAATTGGTGGCAGTCCGTGGGGGAGTTCTTCGGGAAAGACGTCTTGAAAGCATTCTTCTAGCTTTTTGATTTCTTCCGGAATGTACACGTCTTCCTTATCTATTGACAACAAATCCTTAAAGACCATCAATAAGACATGACAAGAGGAGTCTCTAAGGGACCTCCTCACACTACCAACATTAATCAAGAGATTTGTTTTATGATCTGGATCCTTAGTCATATTAGATTGCAATTCAATTCACTTGTGCGGGTGTTAAAGGCCTAAGACCACATACGTTTCTTATCATGAATGAAATGATATTGATTGGTGTGACCGCAGTGGGAATGTTTTCTTGTCAAATTGCCAAGGCCGACCCAACAGAAGGTGGCTGGCTTGCATTGGCACTACATCACATAGGACTTGGTCCTTGTAAAGTCCCACATTAAATGCAACCGAAACTTGTTCGGAGACATCAATCATTGATTTATTATTTAACCATTTAAGCCTATAGGGTTTTTGGGTGGGGTGTAGTTGTGAGAGAGAGTTTCTTGACCATATAGGAGCTCGCGACATTGGTACATGAGCCCCCATCTATGATCAAGCCGCACACCTTCCCGTTTACCATGCAACGAGTATGGAATGTCTCGTTGATTGGA